>VWZT01007877.1:818915-853354 GCA_013397055.1 Pachycephala philippinensis | reverse complement strand
TTATGTAAGTTTGCCTTTTTTGCTTTTTTTTTTTTTTTTTTTTTTTTTTAATATTGCATGTCTTGGCGGGTGGAAGTTCTTGCCTAGAGGAAGTGTCCTACCTTTTTTGATGGGCATGAGGACCAATACAAACCTATTATTTTCTGATTTAAATTGAGATACCTTTTTTTCCTCCTCTAAAGACACTCCGATACTTTTATCAGACAGATGAGAAAAGTGAATCAAAGCAATGCATTGCAGCAAATCCTGGCTGCTGTGCTTTCCCTGTCACTTCTTGCCTCTTGGCCACAGTGGGTGTTGGGTCTCTTCAGGAGGGGTCCTGAGCAGGCCAGCGAGGTGCTGTGGCCCCCCTGTGCTGCACTTCCCTCCTCTAGTTGCTGGCCATGAGCGTGGGCTGAGGCCAGTTGGTAGACAAGGATTTGGCAGCTGCCTCCACCCAGCTAAGGGCTGGAAGAATGGGGTGGCTATTTCATGGAATTGCAATCCTCTTGCACCATGCAAGGCCAAATTTTCTTCTTGTGTGCTCAACGTCCATGGAGTTAATCCCAACTTACAGTGATGCTGGAAAACTCTGACCTCTACAACTAATTTCCAATTGTAATCCTACAAGAAGAATGGTTGGCTAGTTTGGTTTTTCTGCCCGTGCTTAAGTGCATTTTGCTTTCATTATGGGGTGTCAAGTTGTTAATATTTATGGAGGACACAAAAGAATGAAAATTCTGTTTCGTGTTCAATCTGACATCTTTTGGCACCAAAACCCTCTAGTCATGGTAGTAGTTCTGTTTCAATTCGGCAGAGCTCTTTCGAGATGAAGTCCTTTAAAGTGTGGTTTGGCTCTGAGGAGGGATTCTATGCAAATAATATTCAGGGGGTCTGCCTTTATTGTCTCAAATATTAATAATTTCCAGATCAAATGCAGTTTGCCTNTTTTTTTTTTTTTTTGTTCTTCCTGTTCTGTCAGCTTGGTTAAATGCATCGTGATGCTTTTAAAGTCAACCTGCTTCTTTCCTTGGCAAATGTCCCCCTGCACAGTGAGGTTCTGCGGGCCTCCTCCAGCTCAGTTACCCCTATCACTGTGCAGAAGGCAGAAGCAGCAAGAAGTGGCTCCTGGGAGCTGTAGCAGAGGAATGAGCTTCCCCAAGTGGGTGCCCTGAGGCTCCAGGGCCACGCTGTGCTCCACAAGCCTGTGGTGGGCCAATATTCTGCCTTGCTCCTGGAAAGCTCTGCCTGACCACACACCAGCACCTGTCTGGCTCTGCTCAGCCCAATCCAAACTTAGGATGTTCTTCCAAGGGTTCACTGAGAGATGATGTCATTGCTGGCATCATGCTGAAATGCCAAGCCCTGGAGACCTTCTCTGCAGCTCCAGCAGCACAGCCATGCATACTAACAAGAGTGAAGTGACACTGCCTTGGAGCTTCTTGGGTCAATGAAGCTTGTTCTTGTGGAAGCAAAGGAAGAAGACAGAAGCTACCTTATACAGCTCTAATTGTGTGCATTTGGCAGCAAAAATAATCAAAAAACAACAACAAAATTCTCCAGAAGGCTGTGGGGAAGGAGAGATTATTACTGAAAAGGGTATTTAATTCTCTTGTTAAAACAGCCCACAGATTCTCAGGAAGTTAAGGAACACTGAATGCTGCAAACTGCCTGCAAGCACAGGTACAGGGCATGTGTTCAGAGAATGTATGTTTACAGACAAGCTGCTTGCTCGTGAGCATACATCATTTGTGATGCATGCTTTGCATGCAGTGCTGCATCTGTGAAGGATAGCCAGGATGCACTATGAAGAAATGTTGACTCTTGAAGTATTTTATAACTCAAACATTGAAATCACAGTTTTCTAGAAAAACCTTCTACCAGTAAGTGCCCTATGTTTCCTGCTAAAATTTCATTTGCTATTTGCTATACTAGCTTCAGCATACATTGCATATCCATAAGCCACTACATATGGAATACTCATTTAGACCAGACCTCTCCTGGAATAAAACCCTTTAGGACAGAATTATAGCTCTGTGAGTACATGCTAGATAGTTTCAGATTCTCATTAATTTTTTTTATAGTTTATGACTGCACTCTATTCTACTATTGATCAGATACTCTAGTTTAAATAGGTTTCTTACTGAGGATTTGTGTATGAGGAAAGAAACACGTGTTAGTAGTAGGACGTAAGCACGAATACAAACGAAACAGCAACCTTTGAGCTGGAGGCTTGGTTTGTCAGTCACTTAGATAACCACTGCTATTGCCAGTGACCCTGTAAGTACAGCTGTTCACATTAAATGTTCTCCATCCAGTACCCTCTCTGACACACTCCATGGTAGCATTTAATGCACTTCACACCGGCCGAATGGGGTGGAACATAAAAGTTAATTTGCAAACTTTCACGTTTTCTGCCATATTTCAAAGTCCATGCAGACACTTTAGCTGGGGTTATTGTGCCAATGGATAGTGCCCTTTGATCCAGAGGAAACCAAGCTTAGCTTCTGCCACATCCTCCTCCTGCTGCAGTCTGTGTGAGCCACCAAGGGCTGTGCCTATCGTCCAGGAAAAGAGAAACTGTCTTGACTTAGCTCAGTACAGAATCCTGGTATAAAGCTTGGGCTGAAGTGTCATGGGGTGATTACACAGCATAGTTGTCTCTCTGCGTTGTAGTGACCAAATGAAATGGCAGCCTGGAAGGGTCTGTCCCCCAGTGTGCGAGCAGGATGCCAGTCTTCCCACTCCTCAACAAAAAGTATTAAGAATTTAATGGATCTTAGCACCATCTTTCTTCTGCTTTCAGACATTTGATATGGAAAATGCTTGTAAGTGTGTGATCAATGCTCAGGTTGCTGCATGGGAATGGTTATAGTTTGAGGGGAGTCTAGGGGGTACTTTATGAGCTATTAAGTAACTCATTAACTGGCAGGCTGTGTACTTGACACCAGAATCCCAGGTAGGCTAAGGTGTCTTCTGATACAATGTGCCAGAGTTTAAAAATGCAGCAAATGAAGGTTCATCTGATAGCTCTCATCTCTTCTCCTGCAGACAGCATGTCATTTTAAATGGCGAAGACACAAATTGCCTTTGCTGCTGGACCTTTCCTAGAAAGAACACCTGTTTCTGATATCACTGACATTAATGCTATATAAAGCTTTCTGTGGATGTGGAAAACGTGTCGGAAGATGGTATTATTCTGTTACAATTAACACCTTTCTCTTTTTTCTTTTGTTTTTCTTCCTTTTATTTTTTTAGTCTAAAGCCATAGGTCTGAACATATAAGGTACTTCTGTCAATCAGTGGTGGTTCATCCCTTTACCTGGAATTCCTGAGTCAGCTGGAGAACACGTCACTGCTGTACTCCTACATCCCCCATGTTCTGGTATCTCAGCAGCTGTAAATAAGGTATAGGGAAATATTAGACAGGCTATATTTACAGATACCCTGAGATGGCCTGTGCCTCAGTTTATTTCTGTGCTGCAGCTGAAGGAAGAGCATGAGTGTCCATACCCTCGTTATCAGCAGCTTCTTAGGACCCTTGACACAGTAGTAGCACATGGGAGCACAGACAGCAGGTTAACCTGAATACAGCAATTGCCTGTTCTCTCTTGTGGAAAGTTGTGCTCCCTGGGCTGGAGCTCTCAGCAGGAAGTCCATGCGAAGCCCCTTGATTGCATGCTCGGCTGTAATCAGTTCAGAGAGCTGGCAGAAGAATCTGTAGCACCTTATTTAAGTCTTCCCTTTTTCATTTGCCAGATTAAGGAATTATTTCTGCTCCTCTGCTCAGGCCAAGACACCCCAATGGCACAGGAATAACTGTAAGGTCAAGGCCACAGGGGACCAGCAACAACAGAAGTGTGGAGTCCATAACTGTGTCAGGGCAGGGTGAGCTGCCTGAACAGGGATGCAAAAGCCTTTGCTCCCTCCCACACAGATGGCAGCATGCATCTTCCTCGAGGAAAACCAAATGTAAGCTTTGCTTTACAGGGTGAGCAGGAACAAGAAGAGCCCAAGCACAGCGCAGCTCAGTTCACCAAGTGTGCGCTGGGTGAAGCCATGTCAGTGTCTGAGGTGCTCCTGCTGCCTGGGGCAATCCACTGCCTCAGTTCCCTGCCATCACATCTCACGACTGCCCATGGACGCTGGCAGGGAGCAGAGTGGAGTGGGCAGCTCTGTGCCAGCAGGGAGAGTGGACTGGATGGCACCAGGTGGGAAGTAGGGACTGTATTCAAGTAACAAAGCTGTCAGGCAAAGATGCATCGGAAGCCCTGCTTCCTTGTAGATTGTTGTGATTAGTGGGAAGTGCAGACGGAAAGGAAAACAACGTGCAATAAGATTTCATGGCCAGTGTAGGGTGTTGCAGACAATTTCTCTTTATAAACTGACAACCTGACTGAAGCTACAAGCATCAGGAATGCCAAGGAGGGCATCTCTACTACCTGTAAGTGATTAGTCATTTTCAGAAGTGTCTAAGGTGGCACGGAGGTATTTGCAGGGTAAAACAGGTAAACCAAAAGGTGTCCTTTTCATGCCTCCCCTGAATAAAATATCAGTAGAGACAAAGAAAGTGGCATTTGGAAAAATCCGAAAGTTGTTAACCTTCACCATGGCCAAAGCAGACTTGGGATTATACATATGCAGTTTGGTCAGGAATCCCCTCTAGGGTACTGGATTTGTGGGATCTCGGCATAGTCACAGTCCTTTGGTGGAGCAAGAGAAGAGAGAAAACAAGCTTCTCCAATTACCCTGCAAATACCAGGAATTACCTACATCTTTTTCAGCTGGCTTTGAGTCCTAGATTTCCTAACCTAGTTGAAAGATTTTATAATGTGTACTGCATGCAATTCACAAAAATGACTGTTATAAGGCAAAGCTATTTATTTTATATTATAATGCTCAAAAACTTTCTCAGTTGATAATATGAATATTCCCAAGCCCAGCTATTGGTAAACTTGGGCACACCAAATACAATAGTAAAAATTATGAGAGTTTATAGTAAAAGACCCTCAAATGCTTCCCACTTTCTGGTGTTGTTGTTTGTTTTTTTTTTTCAGGTGCACTGGGCTTCTCTTTTAAGCACATACAGTCCACTCCAGTAAGTGGGACAGCTTACCAATGTGTGGTTTCAACAAATGCAAGTTAAAATTCTCCCAGATTCACCTGACTCACAGTTGATGCTGTAAGATGCTTGACAAATATTCCAAGACTCCTGTTAAACATTTATGGCAAGATTCCCAGTTGCATCCAGCTGATAGATAATGCATCAGGTTTTGACTGTATAAAGTATTGGGAGGTATTCTGGAAAAGGCTGCAGCAGCATGTTGTGAATGAAGCAGGAAGAACAGTTTTTTCCTTTGGAAGTAACAATGTTTTATTGTTTAGATTTTTATCCCACATTGGTTTGGTTTTGTTGTGAAGGAAAGCAGGTGAGGCTGGAAAGGCCCTCTTGAGACCATTTAGTACAACTTCCATGTGCAAAGCAGGATCAGTTAGAGCATTTCTGATGACAATTGAGGCTGCTTATAACAGGCAGTGCACTTGGCATTTCAGAAAGTTGCCAGACAGCAAGGAAGAGAAAGAAAGGGTGATGGGCTCTGAGAAAAGAAAATGTGGCAGGCTTCAATGACCACTCTTTAAGTGTTGACTCTAAACATGCTTTGAATGCCTCTGATGGAGCACCTTTACATGCCCACCATTAAGGGAGGAAACATACTTTTTTGGGATTTTGTATTTTAGGCTAAGTGATGATAGTGGAGATATATGTATATATAGTTGTATACACTTTATATAGCTAGAGATAAGTGAATGCTGTACTTAACAAAGGTAGATGGCAATCCTGCAAAACGTTCTGAAAGCTTTTCTTCAGGCAAACTTCTCTAATGACACATGGGTACAACTGTGGAGCACAGCAACAAGCTCCCTATCTGGAGAGCTCAATTTGCAAGTAAGAACTTCAGCTCCTGAGCAATCACAACAAATGAGCAGCAGATGAAACAGGCATCATACATGGTGGGTGTAACACACTCAGAGGTGTCGGCTGCCACCACGCTCCTGGCCTGTGCTGCTGAGGATGGGAGCTAACGTGGTGCTTTGAATGATGGATCTCCCAGTGCACGTGAGTGAAATGAGGTTGTTTTTAATAATGTGTGTGACACATGCAAGATGGAGACCACTGGCTGTTCAGCAGCTGGAAGGAAATAGTAATATCTTCAGGGACAGACTGACAAGCTGGGGCAAGAGGTGAAAAAATTGTGGTGGTCAAACACGTGTCTCCAATTGCCTCTGCATGATGAGAGGCCATTTGGCAGACCCTTGGGGAGAGTGTTCTACGAGTAGGCTCTGGCCAGTTGTGCTGTCTTTGCCTGTTCCCTTGTGCTGTGCTGAGCGCGTCAGTCTGCAGCAGTTTGCCCTGTGACAAGCTGTTTGGGGCACCACCTCCCCGTGGCTCCTGCAGGAACAAGAGGCTGGAGGTGTACCCGCAATTCTAGTGAACTACTCTGACCTTGGACTGTTGGTGGTGAGGAGCCAAAGTTCCTGTCTGGCAGGAACTCTAGGTGTTTAAAAATTAAAATTCACTTGTAATTGAAGTGAAAAAATAAAATCTCAGCATCTTATGTTAAGCAAATTCAGGGAAATGTTGATTATTTCGCCAGAAATTGTTCTATTAGTTTTAATGTTAAATGTAATAGTCATGTTAAATATTGAATGCATGGCTACAAAGGGTCAATGTAAATATTTACTGTAGCATTAACTATATGAGACGATTGCAGTGGAATGTTTGGACTCTTTTCCCCATTACAGTTTTATCATAATCGACATGTTTCCCCAAACATTTTGGTTTGAACAAAATGATATTGATCTTTTTCAAGAAAAACTGTTTTAGTCAGCATTTCTCCAAGCAGCTGTGGCACACAGGGTAGAAGTCAGGCTGACCTTGTCCCTCCCAACATCCTGCAAACAGCTCTTATGTTTGGATGCTCTTCCAGAGTAGAGTCTTTGATAATGTTGGGGAGACATTGTGCTCCAAGGGTGCTTGGACTGAATCAAGTGGTGCTGTGAAAGGAATCTAGAGCTGCTTAGGAGGAAAAAGGAAAGCAAAATTCTTTTGCTATGGATGTAGTAACAACAGAAAGGGGAGATGCTAGAGCCAGCTCCCCACAGATATTCACATTCTGTTTTTTGAGCTAAATCAATGGGAGTACGGCCCCAGGTGCCTTTAGGAATCCATCCCTCAATGCATTGCGGTCTTTCATGGCTGTGTCAGGACTAGCCCTGACAGACGTGCTGGGGTGGAGTTGTAAACCGTGCTGGAAAACCTTGGACAATGGCTCCAAAATGCTGAAGTGTCAATTTGCCTTAAGCTCAGGCTGCTGGATCCAAGTTGTTCTGATGGGGTGGGCTGCTCATGCCTCAGCAATCACTGAGCAGCTTTGCTGCCAGGGCTCCATGAAGGGCTTGCTGGAGTCTTGTAGGAATGCTGGAGCCCTCTTGCACCTGCCTCTTCCCTGTGCACTTCCGGGCTGCTCTCCCTGCGTGTCCCTGGCTGTTGGCACCTTCCCATGGATGCAGGTGTACCTCTCTTGTTCCCTCTGAGTCTTGCCTGCCTCAGGGGCAGCCTCTGGGCTAGCTCACATCCGGGCTTACACTGTCAAGGGATGAGCAGCTCCCTGTGCTGAAGCAGCTGCTGTAGGAGGAGGTACAGGCAAAGCTGCTTTGTACCAGTTTATGGTGGGCTTAATAATTTTCCACTTCTCAAAGAGGCAAAGTCTTTGCTACTGCTCCTGCTGTCTGTGTGTGGTGGAATAAACATCTGTTGGGCAGTTCTCATTTGCAGGTGAGGGCAATTACCCGTGGCACAGGTGTGTTATCCTCTGGAAGCTTTTATTTCTTTCAAATGTGGACATGTCTGCAAATAATTTGAGGCATTGCTATTATACAGCCTTACACCCTATGGAGGATAATTACTGAGCTTTTTTCCTTCACCTTACTGTATCTTTGTTTTATTCACCAGAGGAAAACTCCCACTTATGCCCCTCCCATTTGCCACATAAAAACTCTCTTTGAAGTGGGAATACAAGTCACAATAAGTTTATTGTTAAAGTAAATTAGCACTGAATGAGAACACAGTGTATCTTTATAAGCCAATAGGGTTTTTGGAGAATGAGCCATTAAATTCCAGTAGTTTGGCTCCCGTTTTTGGTTCACTGCCGGCTTGTGTGAGTGTCTGATAAGAATCAGTGGGAGAATGAACTGACCATCTCCTGCAAACAAAACACTTTTTTTTGACCTCTCTGTCTGCAAAATGCAGAACCTTTAGGGTTCTGTTTCCTTTCATTGCAGGCTGCGTCTGCAGATGATTGGAAACATACCTATAAGTCCCAGGATGTTCAGATAGAAAGCCTTGGAAGTTCAGTTCTACATCAAACCCTTTGAAGTTCATTCCCATCTCTGCAAACGACTGATGGAAATGACTGATCATCTGAAACTTGTTAAGAATGTAATCCATTAACTCCCTAGTGGCTTTTGGATCAGGCTCTTGCAGTGAGCTCTCCCGAAATAAGGGACATTCCTTTTCCATCTCAGTTTTGCCCCATTATGGATTGGTAGGAATCTGAAATGGGACAAAATCTAATTTAGATTTTCTTTTCCTACAGTAATTTAAATAGCCTTTAAATGGCAACCTGACATCAAGTGATGCCTAAAATAAGGCAAAAAACCCAAACAAATTAGTGGGCTTGAAAATTCCAAAGGAAGTTAACGTCTTTGAAACAGGGGCTGGACTCCAGTGCTAGTTTACTTATCTGGTTGTTTTCTGGATCCTGGGGCACATCCTCTTCTTGAATGTGGTAGCAAGTTTGCCTGAACAGGGGACAGAGGGAGCATGGAATGCAATTGCTAGCTCCATGCTTTCTGGCCCAGGCTCCACTTGTTTAGGCATGTCTTTAGATCGAGCTTGCAGAGCACTCAGCAGAGCTGGATATGAAAATCTCCTCACCACAGGGCATTCCTATATTTCCCAACTTCCCCATGATCTTTGCCGGAGACTTGAACAAATTCTCACTGCCTGCTGTCCCTGGCTCAGGGGCGAGCAGTGGAGGGGATTTGCTGACCTGGCTTAATGTACTGGTGTGCAAAAAGCAATGCCAGGATCTGGTGAGCATGGCAGCATCTTAAAATGACCCTGTGTGCATCTGCAGTGAAAGCTTAGGAAAAAAATTACAGCTTTACTACTTCTCATTCCATGGGCTGTTTAAAGCTGGCGCAGGAAAAACTGGAGAGTTTGTCTTTTTTATTGGTTTAGACTCTGAACTCTTTACATGTTCACATGTATCTCTTGGTAGGGCTGTTACACACAGGGTGGAAGAAACCTGGCTCTGCCTATCAGACCTCTGGTTGCTGCGAAAGAACAGCTTTCCAATTTTTTACAGTCTTCCCTGAGGTGGCACATTGGAGATGGTATGAACACAGAGTCCTCTTAAAATCATTTTGTAAATTCACATTCAAGACTAGGATACATTGATCTTGATGGATTAAAAAAACCCCAAAACCATCAGACTATTTATGTCTTAAGAAAACAAACCTTCTGAAGCGAAATACTGACTTGCTGTGGGCAGTGTTGAAGCCAATGCCTAGAGATGATAACGTGAGTCTTCCTCTGGGCTAGGAAAACATCATTCCACTTGGAGTGTTGGCTCCCCACAGGGTCCAGTACCCCAGCTCTGGGGACACTGTGGAGGCCACAAGCCCAAGGTTTGGAATCCAGGGCTGGACGGTGTAAGCTGATTTTTCTTGGACTGTGACAGTTTCTTAGGGCTGCAGTAGCCCACGGCAAGTGGCAGACATTGCTGCAGCCCTCAGGTTGCTCTAGTTAGCACTGGGAGATCTATGCAGTGAAATATTTCATGCTGTAGGAACTAAAGTGCTAAATGCAATCCACTTGGGAGCACAAGGCCAAGTAAAGCATTAACACCACAGTTAAGACAAACTTATTCAGGAATAACTAATATTGTTGACTTTGCTTGCACAAAATGTCACTTTCTTTGAGCTTTTATTTTCTCTCCCAAGAGCAGGTTTAATGGCAAACACAAATATTAGTCATCTTTCTCCTATTAATTATTGTTAAAGATTTAAAGGGTCATAGACTTTGAAGTTAATGCCCCATTCAATGTGGGAAAAGGCAAAACTGTACATCCCCAGTGGTGTTGTTCGTTCTGGCTGGCTGGTTGATCACAGACTGACTGTCCTGCCTTGCGACATCGGCGGCACATGGTGTTACTCAGGGGCAGTGATTGTGAGAAGAAGAGGGTTTCAGATGAACAGAGTGAGCATGGCTGCAGATGTGCAGCACACGTGCATGTGTGTGCAGCCCTGCACACGTAGGGGAATGAATGCAGCACAGCCCTGCTCCTAAATCCTGCTGTGCCAAGGCCTGCTTTCCTGCCCTTGTGCAAGATTTTGTCTTTGCTTATCCTGTACAGTGATCTCTTTCATGTCATATATACAAAAGGACTTCTGAAATCCTGGATTAACTTTGGAATAAAGTTTTGATTTCCTTCAAACGTGGGTGGTTTCCATGGCCTGCTCCACTCCCAAAGTGACTCTGCCCAAATGGCATTACAGGACTCCTGGATTCCCATTTGTCAGCTCCGGGTCAGATTTCTTTGCTTTACAAAAGTGAAGATGTTTCGTAATCCTCTGCTCGCTTCCTTGGATAAAGATGAGCAGAGTGATTCCTTTCTCAGAAATCTCTTCTCTTGCCTGTGTCTTGCCTTTTATCCACCCTACACAGATAATACGAGGGATGGAGTTTGGACTCATATTTAGAGCTATCAATGGGGTTAAAAGGAAAAAAGGACCCAACCCTGCTAACAAGATTTTAGGACGATTTGAAGAATGGAACGGCTTTTGTAAACTTAGTATGTTTGTAACACAACATTGAATGCAATATTGAATTTAAAACCGTGAAAAGACAAACAACTTGGCTAAAAAAATTGATTATTTTCACCTCAACCGTTTCATTTGCCACAAATGCAATCTTCAAGCAATCAAAGACAGTTATTAATTTGGATCAAATTCAATTAATAGTTTTGGCTGTAAGTGTTGAAATATTTTGTATTATACCAATATAGCTATACCTGTATCAAAAAAACCTGCTCTGCACTTCTCAAAATATTTCAGTTTGGGGCATTTGTAAAGTGGAGATGGACTTTTTTTTTCTGTAGTGAAAATTCAAGCTTAAAAACTCAGATTTATAAATAGGCATATTTTTTCCTGCTGTCTAAAGAAAAAGGATAGAATGTTTTGGAAGTTTTTTTTTTTTTTCTTTTAAACCTAGGTGATTTTTCTGGAAGGGTTAAAAAAGGAAACATTTCCTCAAGAGCAGATCTTCTTAAAAGTCCTCCTGTTCATTGTAAAATTTAATTTTTTTTTAATATTGCTGCTGAGCCACTGAACGCAGGTCTATCTTTAGTAAAAGCCAGGGAAATAAGTGCCTAGAAGTGGGATTTGCTCCCACATTGCCTGCCTGCTCTGATTACCACTCTCCAGGGCACTCTAGGGTGTCTGGTGCTCTACCTGACTGGACTTGATTGAACATTATAAGAAGGAAAGTAAGGACTCACGCTGTAGCCTCCCCCTCCTTTCCAGCACATGGGTGTCCACAAGGCAAGTCTTTCCCTCTACTGAAAAGGTCTGTAAAAAAAACAAAATCCCCAAATCAAAACAAAAAAACCCCCTCAACTTTGGCTATCCACAACCCTGTTGAGTGCAGCAATACTGGAAAAAATGGAACAGCACTTCTCACTCGTTTCTGAACTCATCTGCCTCTTCTTTGACAGTGACAGGTTCAGAAATGACTGCTGATTACAATAGGTGGAAGTCATGAAAACAGAGGGACTGGGAGGAAAATTGCATTGCAATCTGCCATCCATCCTGGAAACCAGAAGGGAGATGATGCTGTGCCAACATGTCCTCTGTACATGCTGTTTAAGGGCAAAAGGGGAGCTGGACTCTCCCAGGGGTCGATGCTGAGCTTTAGCACCTTTCAGAAATCAGCTCTTGAAGCAAACGAGGGAACATGGTGAAGGCAGCGCTGGTTCCACAGCAGGGCTCGGGGCAGCAGGAGACCATCACCTGGCAGTCAGCAGGTTGAGGCAGCACTGGAGAGAACCACTTGGCACTGGGCAGGTGGACCAGACAGCAGGAGTGCAGCACCATTTGCTCCACGACTTGGCATTAATGAGACACCTATTGGAATTCTGCACACTCTTTAAAGACCTTCTGTGCAGAAAATCGTTACGTTTACCGTAATCCTTTGCAAGTGAAAAAGCAAACTGGAATCTTCCCTGCTGTACTTATTTGTGGACTCCCTAGGAGGCTTCTGGAGCTGTGCAAGTCACTTTGCTTCCTGGAAAGAGGTGCTGAGAGGTAGACAGCTGCTGCAAGCAATGCACTAACTGGAGAGTCTGGTGCACAAAGTGGGGAGGGTTCAGCATTAAGGGCTGTTATTTGACTTGACAGTCAGAGTTGAGTTTTTCCAAGCAGTTTCCCTGTGTGCACACTCTGAAAAGCACTGTTTCTGCACATGCAGAAGAGACCTAACATAGTGTGGATGGAAGCATGCAGTGGAGAAGAGCACTTAGAAATGCAGGCCCCCAAGACTTGGGCTCTATTCTAAAGGATCTTAAATATCTGGCATGCTGAGCTGTACCCAAAAGACTGGCTGTAGAATTAGCAGGGAAGGAGTAGACTGAGCCATTCCAGGCTGTGTTTAGAAGTGCTTTTTCCTAGACCAGCTTAAAAGCTGTTGGCTTCCTCGGTGGCAGTGACATGCAGTCTGTGGAAGTAGTCTCTGTATTAGGAGCACAGTGTTCTCTGGCTTATGATACACCTGGACGGGTGGGAAGGGATCACTTAGGGGGCCTTACTGTTTTCTTCCCAAGGAGACCTCCAATGCACATATGCTTTTGAAGCAAATGGTTGCTCTCCTGCCCTAATCCTTTGCCTGCACTGCCCTTTAATGATCATAGCTCTGATCTATAACCCCTGGCGGTTCAAATTTGAAATTCTGGCTCAGCAGCTGGAGAATTTAGGTTTTGCTCCTGGAGCCCTGCCCCAGAGAGCTGACCCTTGCTGAGGCAGAACTAGAAGCTCTCTCCTGACTTAGTGTGGGCTTCACAGGTTTGCAGCATCACAGGAAATGACACTGCACCCTCAGCCTTGGCGGCTCTCTCTTTGACCTACCTAGAGAGAAGGACAGGAAAGAGAGAAAAATCAGAAAGGCAGAGGAACTGTTCTTTTGTTGGGGGCTGGGATGCCCTACTACTTACTGTCACTGAGAACAGGCATAGCATCCTCTGTAGTACCAGAGCCGGGAGGCTGCAAGAGAGAAGTGTATAATCTTGTGCCTGGTGTGGTAGGGGGAGGGGAAAATGTCTTTTAAAGTGTAATAACACCTAGGTTTTATAATCCTGCCCAGCTCAGGCTTGACAATTCTTCCGATAGCCCAAATACTATAAATTTAGTTGAAGATAACAGAACAGATGGGCAAAACATATGGTTTGTAGGTAGTGTGTGGTGGTTGATATTTGTGGTACATTAGGGGAATTTATTTTATTCTCTCTCTTTCCTTGTATAACTTTTTTTGATACTTTCTTGAGTTCTTTGTGCCTTTAGGTGAGCTTGGGGCTTTGCAAATGTCTTATAACTTAGCTTTGTTCAACCAAATTATCTGTTGCTTTGTAAATCTTCTTTAGAGAGTTTATTGCCTGTACATGTTATCTTCAAGCTCCAGTTTGAGCCAGTAGAAGCTGGATCACTTAGAGACCAACCAGTTATTCCATCTGTCCCATTAATGTCTGTGGAGAACTTGAATGGACAAGTGATGCAGTGCTGAGACTGCCCTTAGCTTGGCTGCTTTCCCAGCCCTCAGCACGTGCACTGGACACTGAGAGTTTGCCATGGATGCAGTGTGAGTGCATGGGCTGCCTGGGAGCAGCATGGCACCAGCTGGGCAGAGGCCACATTCCCTCCCGTGCTGGCCTTTCCCGGCTGGGACACAGCTCCCACCAGCTCTGTCTGCAGGAGGGGACACCTCAAGCAGTGTGTGCTGCTGCCAGCAGCATGGATGGCTTCCCTTCTGGTTTTGTTTAGAGAAAGCCTGCCTGTTCTGCAGGGAACTGCTGGAAAAACACCAGAATATTAACCCCCTGATTTACCTGCCAATCTCCTCCCCAGCAAATCTGAGTGTTATGCCAGAGCTAGATACAGTACCGAGCTTTTTATATGATGTTAGACCTAGGCAAGTCGGATTATGTTCAGTGCTCAAATATACAAATGCTTCAAGTGTTTGCTTATGGAAATCTGAGAAAAGCTGAGTAAGAATGAGTCATGGTTACAGCACAGATTTATATTTAAGGGAAAGGAACTTCAGAGAAATGTAGAGGACACAATACTTTTGCCCATAGCTTTACGATGGTTGAAAAGCACCCATTCTTTTCTTGCCAAGGACATTTGAAAGCTGGTCTTTCTATGTGGCCATAGTTTGAAAGGAAGGTGCATGTTTTTACCATAGTGAATGAACAGGACAAAGTCCAGCTTCTGATAAAGGATGAGATTAGGCTTGAATCAAACTCAGCTTCAACTGTCACAATTTTCTGTCCCTGAACCTCACCTAAGTGCTGGGAGTTTAGAGACAGGGTGCTGATCCACCCACAAGTGTCTGCATTGAGCCTTTAATGTACTCTCGTGATGTTGGGACAGTGTCTTGGACCAGAGCTTCTGAATATGTGTAAGCCTTTTTTGTTATCCACTGATCCACCTTGGTTCACCACCTGCATGCCCAGAAACTGCAGGTATCTGTACTCCTCCTCACATTCAGTAACAAAACCACTTGCAGTTGTATTCCCGAGATATTGCTGACCTAATCTGTCCCACTTCAGTGAATCTATCTGAAAACCATCTATAGGTTTTTGATCTCAGCTTGAGCCAAGGCTCTTCCCTATTTTCTCAGAGTCCTTAAAGCATGCTGGTGGCACATTATCTGTCATTAGAGATGTGGAGTCTGTGAGCACCCTGATCAAATGAATAAGGTAAATATTTTCTGTTTTGCAAACACTGTAAATATGTTGCCCTGTGCCATAAATGACATGAAGTGCATGGCATCAAGCTCATCCTGATTAGAAAGCCAAATGTGCCATGGGGACCAGATGAAGCTGAGAGTTTAGATCAGTTTAACTGAGCCAGGCTTATGTTGATGTCCATGCTGCTGAGAGCAGGATACTGAATAGCTGTGTTTTTATTCAAACTGTGTAAAATTGAGTGGAAGATTACTACTTTAGCTGTCTGGAAAGATGCACTGCAGATTAATGGAAGCTAAGGATATAATCCTGCAACACATTTGGCATTCCTATAATCGGTGTATGCTTGATGCATAAAACTGCTCCAGCCAATGGGATCAGTTCTGGGCTCCCATTGACAAGGATGGGTTTCAGGATTGGCTTGTGGAATTGACTCACTGATGTGGATTTGTATTTCAGGAGCAGTGGTCAGGTTCTAGCTGGCAGAAGGTCAGTGTGAGTTGTCACTGAAAGCACAGCTCAAAGGCTAAGGGAAATTGTAGGAGAAGGATTATCTTGGCAATGCAATTTGGGCCTTCCCGAATTTTAGGATTATTGCAATATGCACATGCTGATCAATGAAGATCCTTAACTCTGGCATCTCCCCCTTGAGGCCGGACTTCAAAATTACAAAATTCTGAGAGTCTAAGGAAATTTCAGAACCGCATTTCAGACCCAAAGCTGCAGTTCCTTGTGCAGGCTTGTGACTCCCATGTTAGCTGGCTGCATTATGGCTGCCTGGGCAACCTAGGAGGTGAGGGAGTCAAGTTGTGGAGAAGGAGCTTTTCGTTAGTATCTGTTCATACCAGAGTGAGCAGAACTGGGATCCAGAACTTGGAAAGGTGAAGGCTAAATCATGGGCCTGATATTAGTGGAGGATGAATGTTGTGCCATGTTGCTTAGTCCATCTCTGAAGGTCTGTGGAGAGCTGCTGTGGCTGGGGACAGGGTGACTGTGCCTGGGGAGCTCTACGGATTGGTCTTGTTCTTTTGCTTGACTGGAGAATGCTTCTGCTCCAGCACACAGCCTTTGTAAAATCATAATGTGTTTGCAAAGTAACTTTTCAAACCTAGAGTACATTCTTAGGAAGGGATTGCTCCATGGGTCAGAAGTTTTAAAAGAATTGTTACGGAGTTTCTGATGGTATTTTATGTATATATTCCACCTCAGAAATGTTTCTTTTGGAAGGTTGCAGGAAGCATAACTATTCCCTTGGTCTTTAAGTGAGGTGTTTTTTCAGCTGTAATTGTGTCTTTTATTCTTAAACTTACCCTTATAATTAAAAAGGTACGACAAACTTCTGCATTCCTAAATGCTGACCCATTTAAGGTGATTGGTTGTTCTTGATGTATTTTTTCCACTTTTCTCTTCCCTGATTTCCTAGTTCCCAGGTAGCCAAAATTATCTGTTTGCTACTAATAGCTTTTCCACCCACTTGCCCCACCTAGGTAGGGGTTCAGCAATGCAGCACTTTAAAATTAGCCAGAACCTGATTTTGCTTTGGCTTACACTGACTGTGTGGCTGTAACTCCAGCAAGGAGGATGGAGTCAGTCTCAATCTATAAACATTATTTCTCTGAAATATTTGGCAGTGACTTCTTTTAATCTTAGTGCAGAAATTTCCTTTGCAGGACCAAGCAAAATGTATTTTACATCTGATAGGGCATTTAATGAATCCTTGGTTTACTCAGGGTTTCAATAAATGTGTCTTGCTGAAAACTTTATAGACAGGCCCTTTGGCAAGGGAATGGGACAGAGCTGAGCTGCAGCCTTTAAAGGCCTGGGGCTGGAATCACCATTGCACCACATCTGGCTGAAGGGGGCTGGATGCCTGCAGTGCAACAAGCAAGGTAGCAAATGCCATCCTGATCCTGAAGCGATTTTCATCTGCTTTGCACTGGTATAAATGACTGCATGTGGCCTATGCATACTTTTCTGTGTGCCAGACAAAATTGCAGTTGAGAAGAGAGGTATCAGCACCAGAGGATACAAAGAGGAAGAAGAATTAATGCTTGTTGGCATTGCTGTGGAGAAACAATAAAATCATTAGTAACAAAAACTGCAGTGGAAGAGGATTTAGCTTTTGGCTTCACAGACAGCTGTGGCTCTCAGAGCCCTTTACTCTGGTGAGTGTTTAGTAGCAAAAGTACCCAGGGCTGCAGCTGTCCCTGGTGTCCCCAGTGTGCCTCTACTGAGTTCACCTCTCCCTGAAATCTTTCAGGCAGCTGCTACCTCACAGAGCTGAAGACTTGTAGGCCAGTTTGCTTGTTCCTTTTCTTGGATGTGGTGACTGTGATTAGCTAATAAAGGGGCTCCATTGTGAGAGAAATGTGAGCTAGTGAATGGAAGGCAAATGTTGACTTTCAATTCCATAGTACTTATAATCTGTTCAAGACCAAAAATGTCATTTGTTACTGAAGGCTTGTGATTTTTCTGTTCTTGGTATTGTTGCAAAGGCAGTCTAATTATGTCTCTATTTGGACTTATTTATATTGTTTGTACACATGCCTCTCTTCCCTGCCCTTTTAAAACACGAAATCTGGTAGCAGTGAGGCTGTCTCTATCTCTGGGGAAGACAGCACATGGGGCAGCCTGTGCTCCCCACAGATATCCTACCAGCAATGCCATTCCCTCCATATTAGCAGGAATGTGTGACTGGCCCAAGGAGAGCATGGGCCTTGTTTGCTGTCAGACCTGTCTTGGCTCATTTTGGCCCACAAAATATTTTCCTCTTCTCATAAATTTATCCTATAGCTTGAATTTAGTCAACAAAAAGTGAAGGGGAAAACAACATTAAAGAAAGGGAGGAGAAGGAAGAAGTTTATAGAGGGGGAAATGGTGTTGATGGCTGGCACTCAGGGTAAATGGCTATGAGGTGAAAAAAGCAAATCATCAACATCTGGCTGATGCAGAATTTAGGGCGTTTAATTTAATGTTTGGAGACCTGGGGGTCTGGCTGAGGCACAGGATAAACTCATTGAGGCTATCTTTGGGTTCTCATCGTATTAGCACAAGGAACCAGAGTTCTCCTGCTGTTACTGGATTTCTGTACAAAAGCGAGTCTAAACTGGGTGTTTCTGTCCACCCTGAGTAAAATGAAGGCATAATAAATAGGTCAATAAAATCTGCCTTTGTGAGGAAGTAAAACAGCCCCTTTGTGTACGTACATGCCAACGCCCAGAGCACCCTTGTAAAACAGAAGCGGCAGCTCTTCTCCCAGTCCCTTCCTGGTGTGAATGTGACAGGGGGTGCAATCTGCACCAGGCCTTTCTGCTCCTGCAGAGCACCAGGAGAGTTAAAACAAAGAGCCAAACACTCTTGAAAATGAAGAGGCAGCAGGGGCTTGGCATCTGTTTTGAGAAAGGAGGAAGTATGAGTAAATATTTGAGGGGAACAACCGTTTTAGTCTTTTCAGGGGCCCAGTCTATTGGGTTTTGCTGAGGCCACAAGGATGAAGCCCTGTGTTTGTCATTAGGACTAGGTACACACAGTTCCGTGGATTTTGTACTTTTACAGCTGCTCTGGGATAATTTAAGAGAAAAAAATAATCCTTTATGGTCCTTGATTATCAGGTTGCAGTTTATTAGAGATATAAATGCCAGCAATTTAAATGACTCTGTATTAGATTGTCCTTGAAAAAACAGAATTTGTAACTAAAAGGACAGTGCAGTGAACTTTTTATGAAACAATAATGCCATTTTAGATGGAACAAGTACCGTATATTTTTAGTTTTTAAATCATTGAGTACTTCTAAGCAACGTATCTGTGCATTGTTTATCTTCTTTCTTTATGAACAAAAATATTTTATTGCTAGCTATTATGGACTCACAATCTCTGTGCAGAGATTATAATGGACTAGATACAGGGCACTATCAATAATCTTAGTTAAGGTTTCAGTTCGATTAGCTTACTACACTGATAGCATTCGCTGTGGATTGAATGACAGTCAAAAGCATACCACAAGAATAACTGGACAGCATTTACGTGTATGAAGAATTATTCTGCAGGGCTGTATACCACACCGATTTCTGAAAGTATGGCTGCTCTTTATATTGCAGCTTGCTGCTGCCATTTCACTGTGCAAATGATTGTAAAGCTGGAGGGTTACAGAAGGACGCTTGTGTGAAGCTGTATTGAGTGCTGGCTGCAGTGGCTTGTCTGTACTTGATTGTCTTCCAGATCTCTGGGGTTGTGCTCCACCTGTGCCAAAGAGTGTGTCGTCTAGTGGTTCCCATCCTTTCTGGAGCCAAGCCTCATGTTCGAACCCTGGCAGTGTCCCATGCTTCCTGGATCGAGCTCCAACTGGATCACGGCTTGGAGTCCTGGTTTGCTGCTTGCGCATGTACGCGTGCACCTGCTTTTTGATGTGAAGTGTTAGCAAGTACAGTTTGGTGTGTTAATGCAAAATCTGTTAGAGCAGGTTGCCCACCTGAAGTCAGTTTCTTAAATGTATGGCAACCACATTTCTGCTGTGATTTCTGGAAACCCTGCTGCAGTTTAAAAGGGAGAAAGAGTACTGTTTCCAGCTCTTTAGACTCTTAACTGGACTGCTTTTTGAACTAGTTTTTCCCTTTAGACTGATAATTGGACTGGTTTGTGAACGGCACCCTCTATAACCTGACTCCATTCATGAATATATGGGGTGTACATTAGAATAGTCTGGGGCTTCTGTGCTCTTACGACTGTCCTCAGAACTGTTGCGGTCAAAATCTCTGTCCCTCACATGCCTGAGTGGGGAGAAAGGTTTATCTTGTCAGCAGCTGCAGCATGAGGTGTTAGTTGAAGGCCTGCCTCTGAAAAGCTAGGTTGAACTCTAGTTTCTGGATGGTGCTGAGAGGGAAGTGCTGTGATGTGTAGCTGGGCTTCTAGCTGAATATTGCAAATCTGAAGTCTCGTTTCTACTCTAGTGCCCAAAGGAGTGCAGAAGATTTTGCCATGCAAATCATGAATATCTGGATTTCCTTCACACTTGCTTCATTAGCATTGTTTTTCGTTGCCAAATTCTAGCTTGGGTTGAAACCATGCTGCAGAAAGCCAAATTATCTTGTGTTTGCTTTAGCCCAAAAGAGTACACAAAGCGCTGGAGCTCTCCAAACCCACATCAAAGGTGAATTTACCCTCCGTTGCTCCCGACACATCTATCAAAAAGGGTAAGCATTTGCCACTGCATGGAGAGATACTTAACTTCCTGCGAATGTAGCAAATTAATTTTCCCGTTCTTGCTTGGAAAAGACACTTGAAAATTAAACCTGTGTGGTCTGGGCAAAATGCAGAACAAACCAGGGTGGCAAACAGCCCCGTGGAGAATATCAGAGCAAAAGGATGTAAGAGAGACAATAAATGTTCTGAAGTAACTAGTTGGTGGTAGTGCCTTCAAATCTGCAATGAAAGAGGATCAGCTCAAGAGAGAACTTGCTCTGCTGCTGCTTACTGTACCTGTGTAGGAACAAAGTGTGGAGGCCTTCTAAGTACTGCACAAAGCAGGAATTTGTTTTGCCTAAAATCTGTCCCACTCAATTACTCTTGGGCTGAGAACTGGACTTTGCTCAGTTTGTACAGCTAGCCTCAGGCTCCTGTGAATTACTGTGATCTGCATGGATCCCTGAGGCTCTCTTAACTTGTGAGTTGGGCTCCTCAGCCTGTTCCAAGAGATGGGAGATCGTGCCTTACTGACAGGAGTCCTGCTGCCCCTTCTGATAGCAGCAGCCTGGTTCACACTCATAATCATAGCTCCTGGTGCTTCTCTGAAAAGTGACTTTTCAACAATGTAACTACAATTAACTATGCACTGTAAATGCCATAGATGAAGCCAAATCATCTATTTAAATTAAAAATTCATATTATTACTTAAAAATATATATTTTCTTTCTAAAATCATCACCCAGTTGTGGTCTGTGGCATTTCTGCAAACGATGACCAGCTGGGGTTAATAGCCATTCATTGTACCAGAGGGTATCATTTCTCAGCAGGGTTTTAAATTGTTTTTCTCTAGGAAATTTCCTGTCTTTAGGTCTGTATTGCCTAAGTGATACTACTCCTCAAATGTCAATTGGCATACAGGAATGCTCCTCTGGCTTACTCAGTTTTGTCTGCAAGCAGGGTGGGAAGCTTTCTGTCAGTTTTGTTTCTCACGGAAAATACACTTTTCACAACATATATTGGCCTCTGTCTGGGAAATGTTGACTTCAGGGGTTTTTGGTTTAAAGGTTGTTGGCGTTTTTTGTTTATTTTTAGTTAGCTTAAAGCTTAGAGCCAAAAGCTTATATTTGTTTTCTCTGTGGGAAATACCAGTTATTTTGAAGGTTCCCTACCTCACATTTTTGCAAGAGAAGAACATTATATTGTAAAAAATGGGTGGGGAGAAGGGAAATTAGAAAACCCCAGTGTTTTCTGCAGAGATATAGTCAGTTTTTCTGTAGCTGAAATGGGTATTTTCTATGGTTGGACTATTTTTTCTGGTGAAACTGCAATATTTTCCTTTGGGGGAGTGTCAAGTTTTCTTGGGTGCAAGTGATCTCTTGGCATCCCCTGGGACTTCAGGTCTTCAGTCCAAGTACCCAAGGCTAACCCTGGGTTTGTCCTGTCCTCACAAACAGCTTCCGTCACCAGCACCTCTCCTCCACCAGTGATGTGCTGCAGGGTTTTATGGGAAACTCAGGTGAGCCAAGCAGGCAAATGAGTTCTTTGGCTCCTGAAGGAGCTCATAGCTTGAACTGTTTTAACTGTTTTGTAATGAAACATTTCTGCTTTTCTGAATAGAGTAATTTTGATGCCAATTATTCCACAGGTGTTTTCTGTAGGCCAACTTGCAAAAAAAGAGTGATTTCTGTATGCCAATTTAGCAACATAAATTATGAATACTGTCATTTTTCTTAGGATTAAGACTGTGCTTTTCAGCTAAGGGAAGAGCCCAGGTTTACACGATGGAGTATTTGTGGTTTAGCTTCCTGGTTCCACTGCTGAGGATTTACAGTACTGTAAATCTAGACTAACGTCATGTAAATCCACAGTAATGTAACTATATTTATTTCCCTCCTTGGAGCTGTCCAGGTTTATACCAGTGAGAATAAGAACAGTATTTGGCCCTTTAATATCTATCTCCAGATAATAAAAGTCATATGAGGGTTTCACTAAATATTTGGCAAACCTACTAAAACAAGCCCAACAAACTATGCAGGACGTAGATTAATTTCCTCCACCAAGCATCTGGGTTCAGCATTATAATTAGCAGCAGATCTAGTGATATGCCAAACAAAGATGTTTATGTCAAATAGCTATTTCTGAGAAGGAAAAAAAAAGGGGAGAGAGAAAGGGGAGCTTAAATTAATTGAATGTCATTAAATGAGTCCACATTGCTAGCCTGAGTGATAAGCAGTTACTGCCAGAGGTGTTTACAGATGGCAGCTAGCAAAATTTTCAGTTACATTATTCAGTTCGGTTCATGACTGTACAGGCATTGCAGGGGCGTGGGGAACTTTAATCTGTCTTCACTTTCTTACCTCTGCTAATGGCTGCTTTTCCCGCTTGAAATTTCTTTTGATCTCTTGACATGTGAATCACACTTGTTCACTTGGATTCACTTAGACTTTAAATCAGCTCTGCATGCTGAGTGCACCTCACGTGGGTGACAGGCAACGTTTAGAAAAGAGCGTGGAAGCTTCCTCAAAAGCTGAAGTAGCTAAAGCAGGCATATCCACAGCCCAGAGAAGTTTCTGCATCTCCTGAACTGCCACAGCAACACTGCACATAAGAAGAGAACAAAGTTCCTGTTGGTATTTTGGAACCTCTAAGTCCCAGTTGCTGCCTGAAACTTAGGGAGGGGAAAAGAATGGCTTATTCAGACCTTCGAAGAAGTTTGAATTGAGCTCTGCTTCTAGAAAGAGTTACAGATCTTTGTGTGGGCTTGATAAAGGAGACTCTGATCTTCCTGAGATTAGGCAGTCACTCTATAACAACTGCAGAACTGCAAAGAGTTCATGTAATGTGCAGGAATTCTACGAATTTCTGGAATGACCGAATGAAATCGCTGTCCAAAATGATCAAGAGTAGTCCGAAGACAGATTTGGCAACTCTTCTAGGCTGTTTTACCACAAAATGACCTTGGGTTTATAACTGTGTCACGATAACGTTTGAACCTTCAGTTTGTGTGTGAGAGGGCTGTTCTCTGCCAGTGGCAAGGGATGCTTTCACTCATTTATAACCTAGAGATATTAAACATCATAAAAAGTTCAATATACCAGTGTGATGATAATATATCTGTTGTCTGCACTGCAAACTTCCCAGCTAGCATTCCGGGATTATTTGTCAGGCAGTAATTAGAATGATGCATTTTAAATCTTCTGAAATGGTGCCAGGAAGAGAATTGCTTTCTGTTTTGGACAGTGTTAGTAGTGCAGCTGGAAGTGCTGCCTAATGAAAATACTTTTAAACATCTCCTGGTCTGCGTTTGGTCACAACTTGCCCAAGGAACACAGGCAATCTCTTATGTTGACCTTGCTGGGTTGAAGAAGGATTATTTAACAAGTGGTCAGTGCTGAAGGGGGAAGTGTCCAGATTTTAATGCCACTGAACTGAACTCCAAGGAGATCAAAACAGTACCAAAGAACCAAACACTCAAAATATTCAGAGGCATTTGTAATTCTGCCTGATCATCAGGGTGGAACATATTTGCCTGCAGCCAGTGTGACCTCCAAAGACACCCAATGGATTTGAGACCCAGTTCTGGATCCTAATTTAGAGAACCACCATAGTGATCAGGATGTTTGCCATTAGAATTTTAGTTCAGCATATTAAAGAAAGGAGATCAGTTATTTTAGATCTATGATTTCTAAGTATCAATGCAGAGATATGACCAGAAGATTGATTGACTTGTCTGGACTCAAACTCTGGCAGAATAGGGATGAAAATTTAGTATTAAATTTTGAAATAAAGCTTAAAAAGGCAGATTTCATATTGTTTACTTAAGTTTTCATAAGGAGCTCTAGTCATTTGTAATCAAAACTGTTATGTTTACAATGAAAGAAATCTTTATTTCATTTGTTTATAACCTACACCCTGGGACTGAAGGCTCTGGGTCAGGTCATGCTTCTGTGATTGGGGCATTAAGTTACACTGAAGTCTGACTCTAGCTCTATTATCTCCTGCTCAGCCTTCATTAGTCCTGGGATTTAGAGAAAATGGATGAATGAACAGATGCCTACATGTCCTCTTTCCTGCCCAAATCAATGACACAAACTCTTGGCAAAGTAGAATAGAAATAAATTTGTCAGCTTAAAATATTCCGATGTTATCTTTTGGTCACCCTAGCATTTCTCAGAGTGAAAGTCAAATTTATGTGTGACTGTGTTTTCCACTAGGCTAATCTTGAGATTTCTGCCTTTCCAATAACCAGTTTTTGGGAACATTGTAAAGGTTTATCACACAATCTTTATACTGAACACCAGGTCCTCAGCTAATGTAAACTAGTACAGCAAAGCCAACTTATGCTGATTTACTGCAACCCTGGGTAAGACTGAAGAAGATTAAGAAGAAGTTATTATCCTATAGAATAGAACCAAACATATGCATGTTGGAAATGGTTTCAATTCTTAGCCCAGTTTTGTTGTTCTACTCAGGAGTCTGTGTGCATGGGTATCTCCAAAGGTGAGGATCCATGTGCTGCACTGTGAAACTTGCTGTCACTAGGAAGTATTTGCAGGATAAATCCATCTGCAGTCACTCTTTGGCTCTTGATCTGGAGCTGGCACACTGTTTAAATTCTTAAATGTGGCTCCTGCTCTAACACTGAAATCTTTCTTGGGGATACACTTCTCACTTTCACTTTGGGTTACATGATCTCTATGGTATCTTAAATTGCTTCTGTGCTTTTCTTCTTCTTTCCAACCAGTTCCACAGAAATCCTGTTGGAATCACAGTGAGGATGCCTGCAAGTTTTTTGCCCTCAGACTATGGGAAAGAAGCAGCAGGCACTGCTAGGGCCAAGGCTGTTGCTGGCTGTTGATGAATGAAGGTCCTCTCTCTGTGCCTGTTCCTGCACTGATGGGTTTTCATGCTCCCATCTGGGCAGTGCCCTCAGCCTTGCAGCTGCTGAGCCTCAGAGGCCAGGGCTTCCTGCTGGGGGTGAGGTGTGGCAGTTCAGACATACCTCCTCAGGATCCTGACCAGCAACAGCACTGCTGGAAGATCAGGACGGTGTTCATCCCTGTGCTGAGAGAGAGACCCTGTCTCCGTGTGTTTGAAAGGTAAAGGGGAGAGGTGGCACCTCTTGGTCTCCCTTCTACAGGGCAAGGTGAGTCCCAGTTTGGTAGCTGGCATGCAACTTCGTTCCTTCTGCTTTTTTTTCTTTCTTCTCATTTTCTCTCCATAGTGCAAAAATAGTATCAGTAACACATTTATATCCTGCAGGAAAGGTAACATGTGGACAATGTTGCAAAACTCCAGGTGGGAGCTGTGGCTGTCGTACAGAAATGACATATGTACAAGTTACCAAATATACACAGAAGCTTTGAAGGAGAAAGGTGTGATTTCAGAGAATATTATTTCATGATTCCTGAGAAAAATGGGAAACCAGGTTCTTTGCCCCTCATGGGAGTTTTCATGGCACTGGATTACTTACAGTGAGTTCTAAAAGTCCTTACGTGAGGTGAAGGACACCTTGCCTCTGTCTGTCTTCCCTTAGTAGATATGGATATTGCTCTGTGTCTAGGTACAAGTGAAGATTAAGTTTAGTGGCAGCAAGGAGAAAGGCAAGACTGTCTTGACAGAGCTCTCTGTGCTCCCAGTCCCTGAGATAGCTCTGAGTCAGTTCCTGCCCTGCAGAAGTGCTTCTTCTGATCCGAGAGCCATTGTCTCCTGCCTGTGTGGCTCAGCCCTGCTGGCTGCTGAGCCTCCTAGTCCCTGTGAACTCTTGCCTTCAATATGTGGTGTAAGAGGGGCAGGGAGTGACCAAGGCTGGAGTGACAGGATACATCACTCTAGCACACCAGGCCTCTCACTAGCTGTGTGATCTGTTTTTGCTGGAGAGCTTCCTTGCAGGCAGGGACAGCTGCATGAGATGACAAGGAACTTGGCTTCCCAGTGCCACCTCCCTGCAGAGCTCCTGTGGCAGCCAAGAGCCTGCAAATCCTGCCCACATGGAGCTTTGTCTCCTTGCCTACAGCTCTGAGCGTATGCCTTGGCAGTGCCTCGGTTTGGGGACAAAGCCAAAGGTGCGTTTGGGTCAGGACAGGGCAGCTCATACCTCAGTTTGTTGACAAGTTCCCCGTGTGCAGAATTACGCATGGGAGAATTGGCTGCTCAGCAGATTGCTCTGGACGCTGCTCCATTGCTCCTAAGACATTCAACATGCTTGGCCTAAAGCCCCTAAGAAATGCCATCTCCTTTCCTGGTTCCTGACGAGCCATGACCATGGGGCTGGGCAGATGTGTGTATGCCCAGCCCTGCTTACCTGCTGATTGACAGTAGGAGCACTTCAGATCTGGACTGATGAGAAAATGCAAATGCTTTTGTGAAAAGCTTTTTTATTTTTTGTGGAAAACCTTTAATGAGAGTGTTTTATATGGAAAGAAAGTCCCAAGTATTTTTAAAAACTCACAGCCAAAATGTTTCATCCTAAACCAGAAATATTCCCGTTGAAGCCAGTGTCTGTCTTCTTTATGGGAATTGTACCTACATTCCCATTCCTTTACGTGCATAGGACTCTGTAGTTGGCCTGTACCTTCTCTGATGAACTGCAGCCAGGGACTCTAGCAGTGACAAGCTTCTCTTTTTCACAGGCAGAGCTCTATGATGAAGCATGAAATATGGGCAGCTAACCCACGGAGGAGGTGGGATATCCTCCAAACCCCAGTACCAATATGGTGCTGCTGTTCTGGTATGAATGAAAAAAAAAAAATCTTTCTTATTTTTTCTTCCTTGCCCACCCTCCACCAATCTGGAAAAAATCCATTTCAAGAAAAATCAAAATTTTCTCCAGAAGAGAAGAAAGCAGTTGATAAGGAGGAAACATAATAATTATACGGAGCCAGTTATACAAGATTGTCCATCTGTTGGCTCTTGTTCTGTCAATGGCTCCCTGGTAGTGTCCATCACTTGTCTGTCATTCAGCAGAGTAACCCCCACTCCCATGAGACGTGGCAGTGAATTTCAGGCTCACAGCAGGAACCTGGTGTGTCTTCACTTCAGCGGGAACAGGGCCCAGCCCTGAGCTCGTCCCACTCAGCCAGATACTCTCCAAAAGTTGTGATCTTTTCAGCACAGATTTTGGCTTCTTTCAGCTCATTCTGCATATACACATTGGAGCATAAGCTATCTCCTTAAATAAAAATCAAAGCAAAGCACTTGACTTCAGAAGAATAGGAGACCCAAAAGGAAAAAAAAGAGAAAGAAAGGAAAAAGGCTGCTTAGGTAGTGGGCTGAACAGATGCCGTAGGTTGTTATAGCAACTTGAGTTCTAAAAACAGGAGAGAATACCCACATGCTGCCACATCTACTGAAGAACCCACACTCCAGGTTTCAAAACTCAGGCACTGAGGAAACACCTATTTCCTATTATTAAAAAAACCACAAAAAACAACCAAAAACCCAAGCAGAAAACAACCCCCCTCCTCCACCCAAAGCAACAAGAAATCAACCAAACCAGCCAACTAAAAAACAGTGTGTAAAGCATCCTCAGAAAAATCCACACCCATTATCCTGTGAAAGAGAAGAGCTGTTTTAGATGCTTTGGAAAGCTTATGGTATCATTTGTTATGATATTTAAAGCAGTGTGTGTGCATGCCTGTGTGCCTGCGTGTGATGTGGATTTCGGCTCTCAAAGAGAACTTGAAAGCCTTCCAGCAAAAACGTAAGCACTCTGACAAGGATTTTTGTGGAGGGAATAACTGTCAGCAGCAGATACCAAGGTGACAGTGAGCAGTTGTAACATCAAACCTAAAACACTTACCAGTTTTGTGTACTTGTATGAGAAATAATGACTCCTCAGACAGTGCCTGTCTGTCAGTGCAGGGAAAAGGCACTGATTAGTAGTAAATCAAGGAGATAAAGCTTCAGGCAGGTATAATGGAAAGTTTTCATGGTAAAATGTCAAGTTATCTGTGAAAATATGTAAATCAGGCTCCATGTTACTATGGCCTAGAGAAGCAAATAGGTGTCTTTTTAGGATCAGACCTCATGCTTGCACATGAAATATTGCTTTGTTTGGGATCTTTATCTGTTCCAATTTTATCTGAGTAATTTGTGTGGGAATATAACAGCCTGAGATGCTCCTCTGGAAAAGGCAGGGAACTTGAAATGCCACATTTGGTTATTATTTCATAATTTTATGTTGTGGGGGTTTTTTGTGTCAGACTATTTGTGCTAAAAGTCATCTGTGAATTCATGCCTTGGGTAACCCATCCTCCAGCTGACTTCACATAGTGAAAGCAGCTCACAGCATGGTGCTGAGATCAAAGCCAGGGTTTGAAAAAAGCTGGCTGCTGGGAAGGGGCAAAGAGAGCAAGGACTGTCCCTGGCACTCAGAGATCAACATCTGAACAGGTAGGAGCTTTTCCATCAGGAAGGCAGTAGAAAGACTGGACAGAACCGTAAGTCTCTACTCCGTGGCTGGCTGGTGGCCCAAGGGTGGCATCCCTGGGCATTTGTGTGTGTGCTCTTGCCCCCCAGCTGGTGTAGGGCAGAGCCCAGGAGCCTGAGGAGCAAATCTCAGCACCTGCCCCAGTGCTGCCTTCCCTCTCTCGCAGGCATGAGGCCGCACAGGAGGGTTTTGAGGGCAGATTAATCGAAGCGAAAGGTGTGAGTTGCTCAGGTATGGCAGCAAGGAAGATCTTCTGTGTGTGCCTGCACAAACCTGTGAAGGGGTGAATCCTTGTTTGCCTGCAAAGGAGTCAGTGACTCTTATACCAGGCCCAAAAGTCACTCCTGAAGGTCTTTTGAACTTTTCTCACCTATCTTAACCTGTTCCAGAGGTATAATTTTCAGTAGAAGCTAGCTCATCTTCCAAAAATAGTGTACCTGGTCAAAATTTTTCTTCTTTTCCCCTTTAATTCAAATATGTCTGAAAGATATTGCCCAAACATACCTCCAGTAGTAATAATATTTAACGATACATCTTCAGACAGAAAAGAATATGGAAGTGATTAAACCCAGAGGCAAATCTTTTCTGAGTTATGGGTGTCAGAAAACTGAGTTATAGGCAGAATGTGAATGGTTTTGCAATCTTCATAGCAGGTGTTAAAACCGTTATGCTAAAATAATTATTTATTTGTCTTAAAAGTGTAACCTCAGATTTTTAAAGCTAGCCTGGAAGAAGTATAGAGGAATATGCTTTCATCTGTGAATAAATTAAGCAGGAGTTTCTGGAGATAGGGTGTGAAGGAGAGTTAGTAGAGTTAGTAAAGGGAGGGGGTCTGGTTTTAAAAATTATAATTAAAAAAAACAGCAACAGAAAAATCAAATTATGTGTTACATTTGTTTGTTTGTTTGTTTGTTGGTAAATGTCCAACCACCAGCAGAGAACGGTCCAGGATACAAGCTCAAGCACAGATAAACCACTGGTATGTTGTGGAACATCTGTTAGATTTAAATCTGATAGATTTGAGACAAAATAGCCTTTAAGAAAGATTTCTCCCAGCTGGCACGAGCGCTGTGTTAGACATGGTGCAGTTACTGTGTGAGATAACTCACAGCTTCTGCAGAGTCCGTGAGTGAAAACTACCATGTAGTGCTTGCTCTTGTATTCCATCATGGATTTGTCAGAGAAGTTTTTCTTAATGGTCTGGCACACCGGATGTGGAGCACAGGGTGGTTTTCCTCTCTGCAGAACTCAGCATCAGGGATTCAAAGAGCAGTAAAAGAAGCACAGGCTCATGGTTACACAAACCCAGCACAGAACAAGAAGGTGTCAGCAGCCACAGGTGCACCTCAAGGAGCGAGGACAGCTGCTGGGCAAGTGAGCTGTGCCCTCCCAGGTGTGCTGGGTGGGTCTCAGCAGGACACCCTTTTTGGGGACACAGGGTCCCAGGGCCTCAGACGGGAAGGTGCTGCTCTGCCCTTGGCCTCGCTGTGCTGCAGTGGAAGTTGCTGCAGGTGCCTGAGCAGCAGCTCTGCTGTCTGTGGCACGAGAGCCCCCATAGCCAAGGGTAAATGCTCTGGCAGTGGAGATCTAAGCAGTGCCAGGTGGGGAGCTGGAAATTCCTGCCTCAAATAATGTTTCTGAAATGGACTTTATGAAGATCAATTAAAGTTTCATTCTGGGAAAGACAAAGAAGACCAAAGAACACTCACGCAAAGGCAAATTTCTGTTCTGCTGGATGAAACCTCAATGTTTTTTGATGAACCACCCATAGTTTCTCTCTCAAGATTTCTGTTAGACAGTCTTATTAGGGCTGAGGAATAATGTGGGAAGGAGAGCGTATGTTTAGAAACCGAAGAGTTTCATACTCCTGTTTCACCTCTAGTGGAGGCAAGAAGATTTAGTTGCTGAGTTTCAGCTAGCAAGTGGGATGTAGTCTTCGTTCTTGTGTTGGGTGATGGAGTGGGGAAGGAATAAAAGACCAGATTTTGTCCTTGAGCTTACTGAAAACCCTTATGAGCCTTCTTTGAAAATAATTCCTGGCACAACCAGCTTTAAACCTAAGTTTGACTTTTTTTTCCTCTCCCTATACCAAACATGATTAGAACATAGTATGGATTAATTGCTCTGCCAAATGTCATTCCTATAAATCAAATCTGTTTTCTGACATATGAGTGAGTGTCTGAATACTCCAAAGCCATTAAAAATATCTGCATAATTTTAAAACCTGCTAAATGTTGTTGTTTTCTCTCTCTCTCTCTCTCTTTTCATTCTTGGTACAGTATGGTATTTTACTCTGATGATGAGAAGTTGAATGGCAAGTTTCAGTCAAATGCTTTTTTTTTTTTTTTTTTTGCAATCCAATCCTAAAATCTTGACAATGGCACTTACAGTGGAAATGCCACCAACTGTAAATTTACACACGGACAAAACTTGGCATCCCTTGTCAGCTCTTCTTCAAGCATAACTTATGGGATCCCTGCCCACATTCTCTCTGCAGGAACTGGTGTTATCCCACTACTGAAGTATTCATGTGTTAGCACCCCAGGTGTAGAACAGTGTGCGGGACCAAGTCTCCAGCACTCATCCTTCTAGTAGTAGAAGCAAAAAAAAACTATTTCAAGAGGCCATTAGGTCTGCTAAGATTAATGTGAAGGGCCCAAAAGAATCATCATTTTCCAGTTCAGTGTTTCCTCATTGAAACTACCACGAGCAATTAAAGCAAGGCAGGAGAGTGTGATCCAGCAAAGGGTGGTGGATGGAGTGGAACTGGTTTTGTATCATCATTGGTCTTGAGCAAGAGGTTTCACCTTTCCCATATCTTGACCTGTTTAATCTGCCTATTTAGACTGTGAACTGCATAGCTGAAATTATTCTGTACTACACAAGAAACACATGTATACAGTTTCTGGGGTAATAAGAACAGGGCTGTTTCTATGGAATACATGTAAGGAGACCCTCTGAATTTTGAAAGCTTCTGGGGAAAAAATGCTTGTGTGAGTGCAAAAGTACAAAGTGAGCACATTATTAGTCATTTCCATATGGGTGATCTAAAACATTTGGGTCTGAGCTTACGCAGCTCCTAAACCAGAGTTCGTGTTATGGGCAGATGGAACAGGCAGAGGATGCAATAACCTGAACATGAAATCTGGTTGTTGCTCAACCAGACAATTGGCAACCGCACACGGTTAGGTCTCTCCTTCCACCTCTGAGATGCTCCCAGGATGCTGGGGAGGATGTGCTGGGGGCTGTCACCCTGCCCTTTCACTCTGAGAGCTAGGGAGAGGCCAGAAAATAGGCTGCTAGCTGTTCTTGTCTTAGGTACAAAATATATTTGCAGCCTGAATATGAGCTCAAGAGAGGTGAGTGATTTGCCTGGAAATGACAATGCAAACCACACTTAAAACTGGTCCTGCTGAATCATTTTTCCTCCCAGCCTATCCTGGGGAGAAGCCGTGGGACACAGCCTAGCCTGAAGCCTTCAGCAGAACAATCCAACACCTCCTGGGTGGAAGTCAAAGGCCAAAAGCCTCTTTGTGCTTCCTTCATTTGTGCTGCCTGCACAGCCAGAACAAGGCAATAGAAGTTTTGAGAAAGGCTTTATTAGCATCAACTGTCAAAACCACTCGCATTTGTAACTCAGCAGTGTATTTTCCTCATTATCATGCCTTGTTTTATAAAGCATATTCTTCCCACATCTTGTCAGTTCAAATTCCTGGCAATAGCCTGAGAAACCAAAGCAGGTAGAATAACTCTGTAAGCAAAATTCCTCTTTTTGTTGAAGTTGTCCAAGCAAAGGTAATCAAGACAGAAATAAATGTTTTTATTAGCTTTTTGTTTCTAACTTACTTCCAGCATCTGGAATCATTACAGAAGGTAATTTTCAACCTGAAGAAAAAGCAAATGTTTTTCTCACTCCACTCTGCCTAACCAGCACTGGAGCTACATCGGGGGNGCAAAAAGAAAATAAAGAAAAAAGAAAAAAAAGGAAGCTTGGTAAGAAAGCAATTGTAGTAAGTTGCACAGCTTGAAAGTGCATGTTTCAGACAACTCAGAGCAATGAAGGTCAAGTATAGAAATGCCCACAATCTTCTAATCATCTGAAGGGGAGAATGCAAACAGTCAGTAGCTTCAAAATTCTAAAAGTTTGCACGACAGAAATAAAGATTTTTGAGCTGGAAAGGTTTTTCTTAACCATAGTTTGATGAAAACATTTCACTTCTTCTGCATGAAGTGAACAATATCCCCACGATAGGGTTTTACCACACCAAGGTATGCAGAATACTCTGCTACTTATCCTGTTAACACCTGTGAACTTCTAAATTAACTGCTAATGGGCTGGCTGGAGCCTGATGGGAGTTAGGCAGGGGAGAAGCACCTGCTTGGAGCACAGCATAGCAATGCACATTTTTCTTCCTGAGGTAAGACCTTTTGCCTTAGTCTGGAAATGTCTTCTCTTTTGGTTTGTTTGTGTATTTTTGTTCTTTTATTGTATATTCTGGATGCCACTAGTGGCTCTTTGAGAAAAAGAGGAGAAGTAGTGGGATTTTTTGTGCTTTGGATGAGGTAGAAGAACCTGGAAGGCTACACTGTATTAGAGGAGAAACTGTAGGATAACAGCTTTACACGTGTGTGATGTGAAAAGGAGTCCTTTTGCAGAAAAACAGAGGTAGTGATTTGGACATAGAAGGGGTTCATGTACTAAGAGGTTGAGTCTTGTGTGGAGTGGATGCAAGCTGGGTTTTATGCTGCCTTCTTACAGCCATTATTCAGTGTGGCTGCAGAAGAGGTGGAACTGTGCATGAACAGATCCCTGCGAGGGTCAGACCTGCTTCTTCTGTCGTGGTGCTCCAGGCAAGCGAGGCAGAAAAAGGTTTTTTTGTGTGCTGGGTAGGGCAGGTATAGGTGTAGGTGTTATTCTGTTTATTTTCAAGCCATCTAGCACTAATTTGCCTGGGACAGATGCTCTGCTGGGATGAGGGAACCCTTTTGAGGCTCACCAGGAGAACACAAGTTCAGGGAGTTCCTGCACAGTGCCTGTCCTCTGGCTTTCTTCTGCTGGACACATACAGACAAGGACAAGGAAGTGTAATGCTCTCTAATGGCAGAACTTGGCTAAGGGCCAGATGTAATTTAAATTCCTCCACAAAGTACTGTAGATAAGTTTATTTTTTGCCAGTTCCTCTCAAAACCAAGAAATGGCTCAACAAAACCTGGATGTTTTAACCTTAAAATTTATTTGGCCTTTAAATAAGGTAGTCTCAGGTATGGGGAGACCTGGTGGAGGCAGGGCTGGCCTGCTGCTCTCTGCCAACTCTCTGTGATGCTTTTCCCAAACTCTGGAATGTAAGTGATAGGGACTCTGGAAGAAGAATATTTAGCACAAAATGTAGTGGTAACAGATAAACTTGAATCTGGAAGAGTCTTTGAATATGGAGTGGATGATACTGGCAACAGTTCTGGCTTCATAGGGTCCCCACATTCCGAGAGGAAGATGCTACATAATTTGAAAGGTATAAAAGAAGTCAGGGCAGGGGGGCAAACTTGAGACATCAGCTGGCATTGTGGCATAGGTGTCAAATAAAATGTTTGAGGCAGCCTTTGAGTCTACTGAAGTTGGGAAGTGGCAATTTCTTTTTTGTCTTGTCTTATTACTGCTGGTATTTCTTGGGGCAATATAGTAAAAAAAAACAAACCAAACCAACCTCTACATTTGTAACTCAGAACTGTTTGGTGAGAAAATGCATAGCCAAGTATCATTCCTGCAATTC
>VWZT01007877.1:746415-813915 GCA_013397055.1 Pachycephala philippinensis | reverse complement strand
TGTATAGCTAATATCTTGGATTTTAGTTGCTGGATAGGTCAGGTTTGAAGCTGTAGGGACTGAACTTTATGCTTGATTTGATGCACATGAATAAGCCAGCTGAATTCAAAGTTCAGCATCTGTGCAAGGCTTCAAGACTGGGGACCTGATTTGTAAAGAGGATGATGTTTTCCTGTTGCATTGCTAGCACTTAGAGAAGACTTTGTTTTTGTTGCCTCTCCCTACTTTAGTCTGAAAGAGAAACAGCTGCCAGAGAAATCTTAGGATATGACCTGTTTCAAGAACCTCTCAAACCATTTATGTTTGTAGGCGAAGTGAGAACTAAAAACCACCTTATCTTCTAGCATAAATATTTGAAAATGTTGTTAATACATTAGAGTAGTGGGATAATTATTAAATGTTTTGGTATTTAGTGTCACATTATGATGAAAATCACTTGATAACAAATTAAAGCACTTCTATTGTAATTGCTATGGTTCTAGAGGATACACATGGTTATGCAGCATTAATTTTAAAGACTTACATGAATTTTTAAGCTTAGCAGATACAAACCGTTGGAGAATAGCCAGTATTCTTGAATGTGCAATATACACTCTAAGGAGTCTTTAACTAAATCTTTTGGACCTTGGTTGGAAGCAATTAACATTTCTTCTAAACTTTCAATAATTCATACTTTTTTTTTCCCAGTTACAGCTGCAGATTTGTTTAAAGAAAGCTCAGACGTTCTGTAGGTGCACATGGCAGGGGGACATATGAAAATTATATACATGTTCCAGAAGGTTGAAACATCTGATAGTTAATAATCTACATGAACAGCCAAGCAATTACATATGAACAGACTACTAGGAGCACTAATAATTGCCACTGAACCCAGTGAAAGTCTGGTTCTAGGAAAATCCTCTTTCATGTTCTTGTATCTGTCCATTAAAAGCAACAATTGGTCCTGTGGAGGAAGGGGATCTTCAGGTAGCTGGTGTATATCTGAGGAACCTTATCTTTTTTTGAGGAGTGGTGGGGTGGGGAAGTTGTTTGGTGATTCTCCAGATAAATTGGTTTGCTGCATTCACACGTTGTCCCCTAGGACTTCAGTGACCTATTTCCCAGGCATGGCTCAAGTCAGTCTCATATACAATGGCTTTTATTGGCTAGTCTAGTCTTTGATGACTCTAAGATCTCAAACTGTTCGATTTGAATGCTCATGATGAGGCAGGAATGGACAATAGAGAGCCTGTATTATTTTAAAATGATATTGGACNCCCAAAATGTGTAACTCAGCATCTTGAGAAGGGGGGCAAGCTGTGGGGAAATGACATCATTAGCTAAAGTTTAATTGGTGAAATTATGCTGATATGCAAATGGACCAAACCTATAAAAGTGTGAAGAACTCGTGACTCGGGGTCCATCTTGGGTGTAGCCTTTGGCCTGCCCAGGGTGTACCTCTGAAGGGCTTTCAAATAAATATCCACCTTTATTCCCTTACTCCTGCCTAGTCTCTGTTTCTAGGCTGGCCTCCTAAGGCATCAGACTCTAGCCCCGCAGGGACCCAGGGCTCTATGTTGATAGCCCTGGGCTTGTGGTGCATGTGAAGAACTGATGCAGCAAGCTCAGCTCACACACGTGGATCTGTTCAGCTGTGGCAGTCACCTACCTCCAAGACACTTTTAATCTGAGGCCTAGACCTTTCTTCCTGTTGCCTCAGGCACAGGAATACAGCATGGCAACTCAGAAACTGGAAAAAGCACTTTAAAGGTCTTGCCTATGTTGGGCCCAGCCCTTAGCACATTTAGATTCATGCTTGTTCTGTGGTAGGGAGGACTAAAACAACCTGTGCTCCTCAGGGCAGCTGCTTTCCCTTCCTGTGGCTACTGGAAGCCTTTAAACACAGTTTGTGGACCCGGTTTATACCCATGACACAGGGTGACTGACCATGGGAGAGATGACTGGACCCACTGCAAGTGCTAATCAGGTGGTGCTGGCTCAGGTGGAGTGGCCAGTGGGTGGGGAAGACCTGAAAAGAAATCATGCATTGGATGTTTGTCAGGGACTCTGCACTGGGGTGTCTAGAGCAGGGAAGTGCTCTGGGGGATGTGATGGCCAGACCAGGGGGCTCCTGGCGGAGGTGATAGCAGGATACTCAGGGTGTTGAGGGTACATCGTGAGTAAAACATGCAGCAAGTCAGAAGATGCTCTGGGAATCTGAAGTCTGAGGAGAAAACTCTGAAAAGGGGCAAAAGAGGGGAAGGAAAATTCTTTGGGAGCTGTTGTCTAGGTTTAGCTTTGGTATTAAACCAAAGTTTCCTGTTTCCTCAGAGAGGTACCCTGAGGCAAGGCCCTAAAATAGACTTGGACATGTTCCAGGCTCTCTATGGTATGGCGAGTACATATCACACTATTCCCCTTCAGAAAACATACGGTTAAAACAAAGCCAAAAGTCTATTATATTTCTGTATTCACTGACAGTCAAAGTTTGTATTTCAGGAACAAACTCTTGGGCTTATAATCAAACAGCAACATTAATCTCCTCTGCTAGATGTGGGTAATTGATTGTACTAAGTAATTCTTTGTGGTCTGTTTTAAGGAAAACATGTGGCCCAGTGTTCAGTGGGTAGAACTGCTTTCTCTTACACTAGCTGAACATCTCATGTAGCTTCTCATCTTGGCTGCTTTTTTAAAGCAAACCCCTAATTTGTGATCTCACATCCAAATTTTGATTATGAATGCTTTGCCTACAAGGTTATCAGAAATCATGTTTCATTAAATAAATGTTGTAAACACTGGTACTTCTGTAGTTTTGTTAGTTCATTGTAGAAATAGAGCTGGAAGATGGTGACAAATGCATCCGCAGATGCTTTGCTGTTGTTCCTGATTATCTACTGCTGGTTAACATGGGATGAGCAAAGAACAGAATCATTGTCCATTTCTGTTCTGATATGTAGCTCAGTTGTGCAGTCATGTACTCTAAACTATGTTCAGTTTTGTTTTCTTTAAAGAGGCTTTAATAATGCAAGGCACCTTAAGAAAATATATAATTGTGTGCAATTTGCTGCTTAAGAGTACATGGTGCTTCCCATTTGAACTACTGCTACCTTCTGAAAGCAGGAGCGAGGAACATGTATTCTTTGAACTTGAAAGTGTTTTCTCCTATGTGCAGAGTGACAGAATGCATAAAGCTGGTCTTTGGGACATGCGTATGCAAAGTGAGATCGTGATGAAGCCTATTTTGAAGTCAATTTATTACAGCTCTTCTGTATATGGCTATTACCTCCTGTTGTAGAATAGTCTCTTCAGCTTCCCCAGTAGCTGTTTCTCTGCAAACAGATCCTCTCCTTGTTCTCCTTTGGTTCTGCCAGTATGAAGCTGGGCTTTATTGCTTTTACTTGGTTTCTTCCAAAAACCTCTTTTATATTATGATCTCATGGGATAATCACAGAGGTTCAAAAAGTACTGACTCAGTCTGGTTTTACCTTTAAATTCTGTTAGTGTTCAAGCTTTCCTCTCTTTTAAAGATCAAAACCCTAAGCAGTGAGATGCAGATAATAGAGACTGTTTCACCTCATCTTATCACCATCATCATCACCTCACCAGCCTGCCATGCTGGTTCTGAATTTTGCTTGCTCCTGAAGTTCCCAACTCTCAGTGAAAGGAAGTACACTTGATGCTCTGAAAGCTGCAAAGGCTTCTTGCATCTTCTAGACAGGCTGTATGCCATTCTCCTGAAGGTCTAAAACGTGCTTCTATCACCTTGACTTCTTCCATGGATGCTGGGTTGTTTTCATGCATTGTACAAGACCTGTAATTTAACCCAGGAAGTCAGGCTACTAGAGGAAGCACAGCCTGTCTATTAAGTGGTGTATTTTTTGCTGTGGGCTTGTGTTGGGTTCAAGGCAGTGATTTTAATCTTCAGGAAATCAAATGGCCCAGGCATCCTAATCTGTAAGATTTTCCCCTCTCTTCCCTTATGCTCTAAACCACAGAGAACCACCATCTGTTCCAACTCTGAGTCTCATGAAGGAGAAATATACCATGACCAGAAGATTCCTATGAAGGGGTACACAACCTGGGACAACAATTTTAAAGAGACAACATTCTTCAATACTCCAACATAGTGCCACTTTAAATATGCCTGTAGTGCAGATACTCAGTGGGAGAAGATGCTGTATTCAAAGAAGCTTATTTGTCAAAGTAGACATTTTGACTTTCAAATGCCATTTTTTCTGTTCTGTAAAATAGGAATGATGATGGGTTTTGATCTTTCAGTACCCTCTAGGTCAGATCTAATCTTAGAGAAAGCTTGAGGACAATGGTGGTTGTTTTTTTTCCCAGCACGCACAGTTTAGGAGACCACAGAATTAGACTCCAGGGGTGAGGGCAGGGCTTTGAGATGGCTACTTTTCCTAGGGGATGGCATGCACAAATTTCAAGTTTCTTTGCTCAAGAATGCCAGTTGCAAATCAAACTGCATCTCCTGCCTGGCTTCAGCCTCACATGCTTCTCCAAATGGAGACAATTGCTCTTGTGCTAGGGGGTGGCTGCAGCCAATTTGTGTGACTTTCTGATGAGGAGGAGAAACAGCAGTGATTCTGGTCAATGAGATGTTTTGGGGTTTTTTTATGCTGCTTTTTCCTCAAGTCTAGATTTTCTTAGCTAATTTACCACATCAAGGTGCAAAGCTTCTGCCTTGCAATTTTTCAGTTTTGGAGACCACTAAAAACATTCCGGTCAACAAATGTCAAGTTTCCAGTAAAAGCCTGGTACCCTCCTGAAGTGGCAACTCTTATGGTGAAAAACCACAAACCCATTTGGCCTGGCCAGTTGCTTTCATCTCTTTAGTTCAGCTGAGTAAATGGTTCCTATGGTTCACCCCCTACCCCTGCTTATTTACTAACACAGGAGTGAGAGCCAAGATAGAGAGGTTAAAGAAAAGGAAGAAACCAGGGGTTTAAAAAAAAAATTATTTATTTTTTCCCTTCATTTGAGGACATGACCTTTTCACATAAATGTTTTTTACTTTCCCAAATTCTGGTCCCATTGTGGAATGTATGGAGACAGCAAATAAATGATACTTAAAATTACACAATTACATTTTCAGTAAATATGAAATTATCTTATTAGTGTTGTAATAAAAAGACTACCCACTCCCAGGAGAAAAGGCAAACCAACACTGGCTCAAATACTGACAAAAAAAAATAGTAAACAGTGTGAGCAATTAATGCTTTTGGTATCTGCTGAGACAGTAAAACCCTGTATTGGCTACATAGAAAGTGTCTAGTTCCTTTTGGGTTTTGACATCGCAAATTCTTGCAGCAATTCAAGTTTCTGCATCAAAGGTGACCAAAGAGACCTATCCACCAAAAGAGAGAGGAGGGCCACTACAGACTGGATTCAGATCTATGTTAACTCCTTTTGAGGAGAAGGTAATGAGCATGGGGAGAAGGTGTTTCTGGGGATGGCTGGGAGGGAGGAATGGTCAAGGGCATGGAAGAGTTGCTGCCTTACACTTTCTCTGGGTGAACAGACTCTTGAAACTCCTCACCTGGAATGGAACAGAGAGTACAGGAAAATATTTGGTTTTATTCAAGTCTCTTGTGATTGGTGATGGTAGGTGAGCAGTAGGACAAGAAGCAGAGCAGCCACCCTGGGTTTCTGTACCTAGGAGGGAATCTGACTTGTCCTTTCGTAGCAAAGCTCATCACCAGAAGTGCTCCTTCCTTTGGTCTTCTGTGGAGTTATGCTATCCCTTAGCTGTGCCTGAGACAAGAAGGGGCACGCTTTTATTATGGGTGAATTGTCAGTTGTCCATGGATTTCCAGCTGAAGGTCTGTCTCTAAGGCTTCTGTACAGTAAAATCTGCTCCCTGGACAAACACTGGGAACAGGGACTGGGTCACACTTGGGCTGTCCATTTGGATTGTGTCATGTCTGCTTACCTACAGCAACAGTACTAAACCCAGAGAAAGGGACAGTTTTCATGGATATGTGAACAAGTAGGAAAATGCTAGTCTTGTGCATCCTGTTGAATTGGAGGGAATACAAGCTAGTTAAAAAAAGCCCAAATGTAGAGCATTTATGTAGAACAAAAAGATCCATGTACAGTAATGTCAAAGCAGCAAGAATGCAATTTTAATATAAGCTATTGCCAGTATGATGTGAAATTAATTTTTTTTTGTTGCTGTATTAGGTGCCAAAGAATCCAAGGTCTCAGCCAGAGAACAGCCTGTTTAGTTTATATTTTTTCTTTTACAAAATTTGAAAAGAAAATGTCCTGTTGGCATTAGAACAGCAAAGGAAAAGAGTAATAAGTGATTTAAGATGCTCTATCGGCTGGACCTCAGCATTTCTCACTTATGTGGACCAACAGGTTTACTCTTAAATTTCTGAATAATTATAATCGTATTATAGAGTTACATTCCATATCTTTCAGAAACAATAGTAAGCGATCAAAGGGAACACGTGTGTCTGTACCCTGCTGTTCGTATCAGAGCACTACACCTTACCATGCTATGGGTTTACACTCTCAGCAGGGCTGAAAGACAGGGATGTGACTGTCAGCACTGTGAAGGCACAGATTCAAGGCCCAGCAGCCAGGACTGGCAGTCCCCAAGGAGATGAGGTGCTTGGTTAACACGGAACAAAAACCTGTGTTAAATGAAAAATGCAGTAGTAAGAACTTATGGGGCTTTGAATGTGGTGCTATGCAGAGGTGAAGAAGATGAGAGACTGTGAATAAACCAGCAACTCTTTTGCATGAAGCAAGAACTTTGCTCAGCCTCTCCTTTATGTTCTTCTTCTGCTCTCTCTTCCCTTGGTTCTGGCTTGAAAGGAGAACCAGAGTTTTCTCTTTCTGAGCCCATTGAAAACAATGCAGTGTGTTAGTGGTCCTGGGATGAGGTAATGGTGGAGGCAGAAGTTTCCTCTGGGCTGAGGTGCTGAAGACATTGTGCAAGCAAAACCAGATGACACTAAGAGGAGTGAGCCTCTTCAGAGAAGAGTCCTAGCGGACTTGCATGCATCTTAAATGCGTGCCTGGTAATGAATGTGCTGCAGAGGAGACTTGAACATCTGGTCACTTCATTCTAGTATTTCTTAATTTATAAGGATATGAAAATTTGAACATGATATTCGAGATAAAGTTACCAACCTGATAAGACTGTCGTTCCCCATGAGTGAGCATTGTTCTTGTGAATATGGGATGGAACTATTACTGTATCAGCTGTGCCTGTAGCTCATTAGCAATGTACATTTCTGAGCTGAAAGTCTACTTCACTTATGACTTTAAACTTGGTGTATGAGTGTCCCAAACTCTCTACTTCTCCCTCTCTCATAAAATTGCAGAAGTGCTACATATCCAGGAAAGACTGTTCTCCAAAAATATTCTGTGTGTGCAGTCCGATGAGCAGCTGACTACTTATTTTAAGAGTCAAAACCTATGGTAGATGAACTGTTGCATGCTTGATATGTTAATGTGCTTTTGGGAGTGCTATTTTTCTGGGAGAGAAGAGTTGGAAAAGTGGCAGGCTATCTCTGGGATGGTCAGTACCAATTTGCAGCTCAGATGGGAGAACCTTCCCAAGTCCTGGCAGAACCTAAAACCAAATTTTGCTGATGCCAGAATAAATGCCTGGGTTTAAAGACTTTTTAAATTTTCTCTTTTTCCATGGGAAGAGAATGACTCTGGTAATGAACATCAGCAGTACAAACTCCTGCTGGTCCTGACCAAGGGAACAACATCCATCCAATATCTACTTCTATTTTATTTCTGTCTTTAAAAGCAGACCAAATATTTGATAGTCGTTGTTTTGTTTAAAACTCTACCTCCCTGTCCATCTGTCAGCTGAAATGTAGCCTATAGCTTCTATAAGGTGAAGTTTTGGTGTGATGCCAGCATCCTAACTGTGGACAAAGGCATCTGTCTGTGGGATGCTGGCAGAGCCCTAGGGAGATGCCTTATTTTTAGACAGCTGAGGGTGCTTGAGGTACTTGCCCTGTTGCAAACTAGAAGTCTCAAGGTAGCACTGAAATGACTCACTGGTCAGTCTCTGTCCTCTCCGTGCTGGTGGCCAATTATGGGGGGTGGCAGCAAGGCCTGAGACAAGATCTTTGGTGTCCTATTCTTCCTTTTTCATTTTCTTTCAGAAGACATGATTCCAAGGTGTCTTGTTTCCTATATAAGATGTGAGGCCAAAGTGAGACAGATGCTTGCTGTTGAAGGAAGCCCTTTAAGGCAAAGGGTGCGTGGCATGTGGCCTTGGCTCAAAATAATCTCTCTTGGTGGCTCTGGGCCAGCTTCCCATTGTGGTCCTGGCCAGCTCTCCAGCACAGCAATCCCCCCTTGGCACCTGGCAGCAGGGCCAAAGGGAGCACACCATGCTGGTACCCCTGGTACTGCAAGGTGAACTCACAAGTGCCTTGGAGGAAGGAAAACTAAAATGCACAAAGGATGAAAATGTGAACCATAGGATTCTGTGAGAGCAGCAAGCCTGATCTGACTCCTTAAGCTGCTGCTTTCACGTTACATTTTTCACTGTGGAGCATGGAGAAGAAGAGCTAAGGTTCATGGTGATGGTTTGGAGTCAGGATGGGTGCCACCATCCTGGAACACATAGCCAGGTTTTTGGCCCATATTTCTGCCATTTTTATCCTGAAGAACACAGTGTTTGGGATTGTGTTGTTTTAGTTTTTTAAATTTATTTTCCCCTTCCTCTTCTTTTTCCTGGAGACTAAAGTGTTGTTCATTAATGCTTACCAAGACTGAGTGTTCTTGGTGAAAGGTCTTTTGCTAAGTGTCATATTATATAATCATGCTTTTTCCATCTTTTTTAAGTTACCACTTAGTGCCAATGCTTGCTTGAGTGCTGTGTGGCATGGGGAGGAGCCTTTTGGATCAGTGAATTTGGTCTGAAGAACATTTTCAGGGCAGAAAAGCTTGTTCTTTCTCCATCCTTGCCCCATAACAAAATTACAGCAAACTAGAAAAGAGAATTTTGTTAATCAGAATAGTCAATTGGGGAATCATTAGCTCTGATTTTAAACACTATTTGTAATTTGCTTTAGGGTCTGTAGCCTAATTCTTTCCTTTGAGTTAATTAAAATATGTTTGAATGTGACAGACATTTCCAAATCTTCCCACAATCCAGGAGGAAGGGTAGGTTTTTTGTCATCTTCCATCAAGTATAGAGGCTCTGAGTGCAGAAGAATTTCACTACAATGCTGCAAGGTTGTTTACCTTAGCTCCTTCACAAAAGATAATCCAACAAATTACATTAATTATAAACCAATATGTTCTGTTCAATTCCCACATGAGCCAAACCTGGGTATGAGCATCTGCTCTTATTTTCTGAGCTGGGTTTTGAGGACAAGGCTCACAACAATGCTCAATCCATAATTAACAGAAAAATTAAAGATGCAACATCCCTTGCATCCTGCTTTTTGAAGCAGCATGTTTAAAAATATACATGCACTGTCCTGGCAGTTTTTATTCAACATAAAAAAAACAATACTCTATTGTTACCCTGGTGTGTTTTTGTTTGTTTAAAATATTTACATTTATGTTAGGCTTAAAATAAACATGTAAATACTTTCCATAAGAAAAAAAAGATTCATAATTCCCTCTTGTGCTACATTTTTTCTTTTCAATTGTTTCTCTCCCTCCCCCCAAAGATGACCTCTTTTCATAAAATGTGGTTTATTCTGCATTAAGCATATTGTTTTCTTTATGAAAAAAGGACTGGTTGGGCTTCTTCTTATTTTATTTTTTTAAGTGGCATATTTTTTCAGTTTCATTTCATAACAGGAAACAAAAGAGAACGTGATTGTTTGACCTGGTTACCAAAGAAATATTTGGCTAATAAAAATCCCATTAGCGCGATGCCAAGTTCTGCTAGTTGTTTATGGTGAGCATGCCTATACAATTATACGCCATTTGCATGTCGAAGGAGCGCAGGAAAGAGCGCTTTTGTGGTTTAGGCACTAGACTGGCACTTGAGATAAGAGATCAGTTCCCAGCTGCGCAGCAGACTGACTTTGAACAGACAGCAAATTTCCGTGGCTTACTTTTGCAGAAGGGATTAATAACATGTCTTTTTTCCCATCTTCCATCTTGTTTCTGTAGAAGCCAAGCTCTGGAAGGCTGCTTGGGCTGGCGTGCAGCACTCGGCCTGTTCTGGGCCCCCTCCTTGTCCAAGGGGGATTGGCTGTGTGGCCTTTACCTCCCGCTCTTGCAGGAGCAGGACTAAATTCGTAATTCTACAGGATTTATTAATTGGTGCTTAGTAAAGCTCATGCAGCACAAATGGAATAAAAGGTAGTGTGGCTGCTACCATCCCTTCCAATTTCAGGAGGGAGAAGCTAAATTTGTCCTAACAAAGGTCTTTGTGCCTGCGTTTCCTTGGGTTTGCCCGTGGCCGTGTCTGACAGTGCTCACATCCCACTCTGCCCCTGCTGTGGAGCAGCCCCTCGGCCGGCCCTGGCCGTGCTCTGGCACACCCTGCCCAGAGGTGCCCTCCCTGCTGAGCCGCTGTGCTGTGCTGGAGCTGGGAGTGCTGTTCCTGTCCCGGTGCAGCTGTGCTCCTTGGACAGCCTCTGTAGGCTTGCTTGGCTTCCTGCATTTCGTGCAAGCCTTGTTTTAATGATTAAGTAATTGACAAGAAAACAATAGAATTTCATTAACTACAAGGGGAAAAAACAACACGGAAAAGTTTAACATGTTGGGAAACATTTCTTCTGGAAAGAGAAAAAGAGAGAGAGAGGGACCATTTCTTTGAAAGTCAAGACATGTAGTCCCTGGAAGTTCAGTGATGTTTCTTCTCTTGCCTGAGCTTATTTATTCCCCTGGGACTTGCAGCATGGATTCAGCTGTGAACACGCTGCAGAGAGCAGGATGTGGTGAACCAGAGGCTCTGTGGGCTCCCTGCTTGGCAGCACAGTCAGGGCTGGTGGGGCAGTGCAAGGAAGGACTGTGGGAGTTTTTCTGCAGTGACTGGCTGGTGCAGAGGATTTTTCTTATTTAGCCTTTCTTGTTGGAAGGGGTCTAGGCCTGGGTGTAATGGTCAGGAATGCCAGCTCCTGTTAAACACTCAGATCCTCCGAGGTTTTTTTTTTCCTGGGGATCTTGGTGTTTGTTTGAAACAACAGGAAAACTCCCACCCCTTTCAGTTAAGGGAGTAAGCTCAGTGTGAACAAGCAGGAATAAATCCTCCCGGTGCTAAACATTGGTTAGGCTCAGAGCTGGCTGGTGAGCTCTGACGCTGGACACAGAGGTACCACGAGTACCAGGTTACATGGGAGTGGAAGGTGCTGCTGCCCCCAGGAGAGGGACTGGGCCTGATGAGAGGTGCTCCGGGGCCACCTCCTTCTGCAGGGCCGAGGAAGGGGCTGCAGTGTCGGGCAGAGGCCCTTGTGCCTGTGGAGCCACTCGCGTGTGGCCCATGCCACCCACAGAGGTGGGAGTGCTTGAGCTGCTTCTGCCCCGTGTGGGTAAATGGTGGCCCTGGGGTTGGATCTTCAGATATGTTTTTCTGTAGGCAACATCTGTATCTTCCTGGGCTGTAAATTGGTAACTACAGTGTCCTTGGTAAGAGAAGCTTTCAGACAAAGGCACATCTCAACCTTCCTCCAAATTTAAAAAATAATCATCAGGCAGCTCTTGGTCTTTCTCACATCTTTAATTGTTTCTCCTCCCACTTCAACTGTTCTCCTTGAATTCTGGGACACACATGCCAAAACCTCTTCCTTTGCTGAGAGCATGACGTTTTCAGCAGCAGTTTGCAGTGTGCACTGGAGAAAAAGACTTCTGCCTTCAGTATTGCTCGTGGGGAGAAAGATGTGTGTTCACTGCACAGCTAAGGCATGTGCTGTGCAGCAGCCCTCGCTTGGTAGGACTCCGAAAATTACTTCAAAATGGCACAGTGTGAACGCTGCAAGCCCGACGTGTGATATTAAAACATTTAGAACTGGATCAAATCAAACCCAGTTTTTACCACAAACTCGCAGAGGCTGTTCTTCTTGTTTGAAGACTCTTTTCTTGCCAAATTCCATCTTTCCACACTGAACTGCTTAAAAAAAGCCTTGTGGATGTATATATTTATATAGCTGAATGTTTTTTTGATCACATTTTATACAAAAATATTGCCTTTTGGCAGGGAGTCATCTAGTAGGTGTCGGATTCAAAATGTATCGTAAAGTTACGAGTGACTGCAAATGACATTTACGCTCCGTAAATTTGGTAGGGAAGTGTTAGGGTCAAAAAAAAAAAAAGGGCTTCAAAGCTGGGAAATGACAGAATTAATAATTTAATTGAGGCTGAGATAGCAGCATGGTAATGGGGAAGCATGGACACAACAGGGGAGCAGTGTGCGAGTGTAAGCGGTGTTCCTGTGGGACCTGCAGATTCCTGCAGAAGTTACTGAAAAGCCTGCAGCTTGGATAAATAAGTTGGACCGGATTTCCCAAGACAGAATGCACTAGCATTCCTCAGATGAAAGCTGCAAGAATCACCCAAATTTAAGGAAAAGTGTATTACTGCACCTGCTCTGAGTCCATGCCAAGAATCCCTAGCCCAGTTTTGAAGGAAGTTGTCTCTTTGTTAAGTAACCTCCGAAGAAAGAAGTCCCCTAACCTCCCATAGAGGTTCAAGTACCAAGCTACCGTTCTATTTTTTTTTCTCCCTAGTCATAATCAAAGTGACATTTGCTGTGAATCAAAGCAATTTCTTTCTGTGCTAGTCCTAATATTGTTGGAGAGCAATTGCTCGATGTCTTTTTCATAACCTCCTTTGGAAGAGCCTTATCACATTATCTGTTGTTTCTAAACAAAAGTTTACAGTGAAAGCTGTCACTTGGAGCGAAGGCTCACAAAGCAAAGGCACGTCTGTGTGTTATTTCATTGGTTCTGCATCGCAGAACCTTTTGGAACCCACCACAACTGAAAAAGAAAACCTTATGAAGCATTTTTATATTATTGGATTTTGGAGTTATTTTCAGTTTGGGGGATATTAGGTTTCTGCATATTATAGTTGGCTTAAGCTTTCTTGTTTGCTTGAGGTTTTTTCCTCTTAGGATAGTTTTTTTTTTTTAATGGAATTTCTCTTTCTTTTCATTCCTTTTATTATAAAGAAGTGTGCTCATTGCACTCAGATAATTATTCTGGAGTCCCTTCACTTACTGAAGGATTAAATGGCATTTCTACATGTGTAAGGAGTTTAACAAAATTGAGTGGCATTTATTGAATGATCTTGTTTTTATTTATCCACAAAGTGCACCAGGATATTACTAAGGCTCAAGTCTGATTTTTATCTGAGGTCCTGGCCTGTGCAAGAGACAAAAACAAGGGCAAATTAAACAAGAACATCAGTAACCCCTCTTTAAAATAAGCTTGTAAAGTAAATAAGCTGTAAGTGAAATGGAAGAAAACTAAAAGAGAGTGAGAAGACCCAAGTCTTCTCATGGATTTGTAAGAAGTAGGTGTAAGAAGGAAGTAGGTGATAGTGTGATTGGGGGTAGAATTAGTCCCATCTGCCAAGTGCCTCTGAGCTGTAGAGATGTCACCTGCCACCCGCTCCCCAGCAAGGCTTTAGGCCAGTCTCTGACCTGATTTTCACCCTGTGCAATGCTGACTGCAGTCTGCCTGCACAGATACAAGTTGGGGAAGAGTTTGACTGGGTGGTTTTCTAAATATAAGTAAATAAATGAGTACTGTTTGTGGTTTCTGGAAGTTCTGGAATGATGTTTGCCTCGTGTGATGGTAACTTCCTTGCAGCGCTTGCTAGAGGTGCCAGGCTGAGAGCCCTGGGCGATGTGTCCCTCGCAGCAACCGTGCAAGCTTTACCAGGCTGTCACAGTAAACACTCCTTCCCTCCAGCCAGAGAGTTTGGTCCTCAGGGACTCTGCTAAGAGTCAGAAACTGGGACCAAACTTACTAATCTAAATGAAGGTGATGTACAACACTGCAGTTTGGCAATGCAAAACTGGCTGTCCATAAACCAGAGCTGCTTCTCCTGGTAACTCTCCAAAAGGGTACAGGTACCTCCCAGGGACAGCTGCTCTGCCTCGTAATCTGCAGCTCGTGGAAATCTCAGCGGGGCTATTAAACCCAATATATGTCAGACTAGCAGAGAGTTTGTGCTGGGTTACGTCTCTTGGCTTAGAAAGGTTTCAGATATGATACAACCCATGTTCCCTTCAGGTACCCACACTGACTGGCTCAGAAGGTGGAGAGGGGCTTGACTCATATGAAGGCATTTGTAAGGTGTAACTTTGGTGTCAAAATTAACTGCTGCAGCTGAGATACCAACACAGTGAAGAGCTTCCTTTTTGCTACCAGATTTTCTTAGAGAAGCCAGGCTGCCTTGATTTTTGATGACCACCCAGGGAGGCTGGCTCCTGGTACCAGTGTGGTACCGGTGACTTCAGGAAAGTGTCATGACTTTCCCCCCAAGCTCAGAACAGCTCGCCTAAATCCTTGCAGATGAGAGTCTTCTCATCCTCCACAGGGCTGTGCTGCCATTGGATTTCTGGAAACCAGTGACTGCTTCAGTCATACCTTTGTTACTTTTTATCACTGTAAAATATAATGTGTCCCTTTTATTGCATTTAGAAAAATTAGTCTGTTCTGAGACAGCTGGCTGCTTTGACGGTGTGCAAGTATGTGTATGACAGCACATGCTTTTACTTTTTAATGAACTATTTCCCCTGGCTTCATCTTACTTCCACAGTCTATTTTTGTTGTTATAATGACACTGGTCAGTGAAGCTCAGAGGAAATCAGTCATCAAGATGCATGGTGCTGAAACAGTATTTCTGCTGTGATGGGGATTGCATTAATGCCTTTGGAGATTTCTTGCTGTTGTCACTGCTGCATCCACACCATAATGCAGAACTACCTAAATTGAACCAAGAGGCAAAATTTGGAGCTATGTAACTAAGTTAACTAAGAAAAATTTCTTGGGACATTAATTTTAACTCATGCTGGAACAGTCAAAGTGACCCCGAGTATGTTCTGTTGGGATGCCTGGCATCTGTTATCTTACTCTAATGCACAGGATTTTCTTCCTCCATTTCCTCACTAGCAAAAGTGTCCTGGAATCTGTGAAACTTTAACATTTTGGAAATACAGAACAACAGCAAAATAACCAGGTTTTGGAAATCAAATTCTTTTAAATGGTCACGTATGATGGGATCAGTGTTCAGATAAAAGGTGCACCCAAACTGACCATCTACCACTGGTCTTGCACAGCTATTTCATAACTTCTCTATTTTGCCTTCTTTCTCTGGCAGGTGCCCTTTTCCCCACTGTTTAGAATGGCATTTCTCCAAGTGTTCTGGTGTATGTAAACCTGGTCTGTGAACTGTAGCTCTGCTACACTCACATCATATCAAGCAAATTTGGTCTCCTAAACCCTACAGAAACACCCATGGTTATCTTCCAGCAATCTCCTCTGGTTCCTTTATCCCTGTGGCATTTCTAGGATATTCCTCTTACTTCTAAAGCCTTCATTTGCTTAATTTCTTGTCCCTTCTTGGTTCCTTGCTTCTTTTCAGAATGGACTGGATACAAGCTCAACCTGTGGGGGAAAATTAAGGACAAACCCAAAGTGAAATGCTGTAACAATTTTGCTCAGCAGCCTGTGGGTGGCTTGGAGGGCTACCTATTCTACCTGTGCTATATAGGGGGTTTGTGTATGTTCAGCATTTATACTTCTGTGTGCATAGCCCTATATGTAATAAATCTAATTGTTCTTAAGTTTTCCCTTCAGAGTTTCTACCTCAACTAGCTAGGAATGTGTAGGAATGCAAGCAAAACCCAGTTTTTCAGTTCTTTAAACTAGCAGTCGTTACTGCTTATTCACAACTGTGCTTGGTTTTATTTTTTTTTTAAATTAGTTACACAGTGGATTTATTCAGACAGCACACCACGTACCTGGCATGAATGCCTATCAGGATGGACACGATGAATGCAATTAGTCTTTAATAATGCTCATGAAATAAAACTGAACTGATACTTGAAAATTCTTTTTTTTAGCAGAGAGAACTGGTTCTTTCCTTCTTTTTTAAAAAGTAACAGCAAGAACCTTGTGATATTTGAGACTTCAGGTGGGAAGTTCCAATAATTTTCTTTCTCTATTTTTTTAAAGTTGATTATTTTTTTACCTGAAACCAAATTTGTCAGCTTTGGCTGCCTTGTTAACATAAAATTTAAACAACAACAACTTGTAAATTGTAAAATTTATGAAAATAAAAATGGATTAATATTTTATGATGCATCCATAAAAAGCAACTTAATTGTTCATATATTATTTATGAACTTTGGGGAACAATTTATCTTGTTTTTACCTTTCAGAACAGCCCCTGAGAGCTGTGGTGCAGAGGCACCTCCTTGAGCAGGAAGGGCTAGCGTTCCTTCTTCCTAGGGGCTCATTTTCTCAGCAGTCAGCCGTGGGCAGGGAAGGAGCCCTCTGGTAGTGCCAGGACCTCCCTTCCCACTGCAGGCCTTCTCCTGCTGTCCTTGGCATGGGCTCAGGCACAGTCAGACTCGGGCCAGAGGTGTCAGGGCCACCTCTCCAGTGCAGTAGCATCAAAATTGTTCTGCCTTCTGTGTCTCCTTGGCCCTCCTTGCTGAGGTAAGAGATGGAGTCTGAGGGGACCCCTTTTTGTTACAGAGGAAGTAAATTGCAGAATCTGCTAGAAACCTTTTAACCATGATTAGTTTGGTTTATGTCTCAGTGTGTACGTATAGAGGCACTATGTATGGTATGTGCAATACGCGTGAATGGGTTGCGCTATGAGTAAGTCATTTTCTTATGGATTCATAAAAGCCATTTTCCCCCTTTTGCCCCGATATTTCTCTTTCTTTTTCCTTATTTCCCCCCTCCCACAGTCTATTCATGGAGAAGATCTGGGTAGAAATGGTAGATGAAACCTCTTCTTTTTCTTGGGAAATCAGAGAACAGAACTTGGCAATGACTGTCAACATAATAGAAAATGTTTCCATATTCCACCAGCAGACAAGTACTTAAAGAGGCTTCTCCTTAGTGAGTGTTGTTGCAGGCAATAATGTGAGGTGTAAAAGTCACTTTGTCAGAGATCAACTTTTGATAAATATATTTTTATTTCTTTATTGAGTTTTAAAGTATAACAACCACTGCTGAATAGGTACAACTGAAAACATGTTAAATAGCCTTCAACTCTTCACATTTGTATTGAACATCATCTCCAGGAGTGACATTTCATGTTACCATGGAAACAAATTTGACATTTCAAAAATACATTTATTCCTGGGTCACTAAGATGGGAGTTCTGAAAGAAAAAAAGGTCAGAAGATTTGCCTGTCTCAGAGATACTCTACAGTTTGCTGTATTCCTTTGGAGGAAAGAAATACATGGTATCGTAAAATAGCATGCTCCAGCTTGATCCAGTTTGAAAATATTTTGACAAGATGGTGGCAATGTTACAGGTCAATAAAGCGTGTCTCAGTTGCTGAGATTTTGCTAAGTGATTAAAACTGTTTCTTGGATCAAGACCTTTTCTGGATCAATTCTTCTTCCTAAGGACTTTCAGTCATGGCTTTCATAATCCCAGTAGCTGTTCTCTACTTTATAATTTCTCCTTGTAGAAAATATTCAAAAGATTGATATTAAGATTTTATTTCATACTCAGGAAAAAACATTGCTATCTTTAATAGGAATTATGCCAAAGTTTTATCCCAGATAATGCATTTCATAGAAAGTAGGAAATTGAAGAATAAGTGCTAAGGTTTGGTACTGAAGAATGTGTGCCTGTACTTAAAAAAGAACTATGTAATTTAGATAATATTTTATTAAGATGGATCAAATGTTGTTTTTGAATGCCTTGGTGTAGTTCTGTAGTAATATGTTGTAAAATGAGGGCGGTAAAGTGAAAACAGTGATCATATAAAGTGAAATACCATTTTTTCAAGAGATTTACCTTTTACATGGAGTTGTTGAAAGTTAATAATGACTGCAGAGTGAGTTACAGCCTGCACCGAGATCTTTGTCATCTGTGCTAGCAAGTAACTTGTTTGAGCAAGGAAAAAAGTGAGGGTTTAGGTAATGTGATTTTGGAGAGTGCAGCTCTCTTGATACTGAGCAACTGGCACAAATGTCTGTGTGCAAAGGTGTGCACACACCTGCCCTGCTGCTGAGTTGGAGCTGGCCAGACAGGAGTCAGCTCAGTTCTGTGTGCCCTGGGTGCTCCTGCACCCTGTGACACCTTCCTAGGAGGGCTGGTCAGCTTCCAGTCAGAGCTGGCTTGTATCTGGCCAGGTCACCAGGCATCTGCCTGCCCACTTCTCTGTAGACGTATATCCACAGGGGATCAATGTACATGCGTTTTACTAGGCAAAGAAATACTTCTGGGGTGAGCGTGCTCTGCTCTGCTTAGGTCTGTGCTTTTGCCACTTTGTCCCACTAGTATGTTTTCTGAGCATCGGGAAAGGGAGAATCGTTTGACTCAAAGCCATTTCAGAAGCAGCATTAATTACCATGCTGAGCTGAATTGTCATTGTGGTGTGTGGGGACTGGGGAGGAGTACCTCCCATTAATATCAATGGACTAGTCCTGTGATGAAGCCCTCAAGGACCACACAGAATACTGACCTACTTAGGTATTAACACTGCCGTTGCTAGACTTGTACCTGCCTTTGAATACAACAAGAGTTATTAAATTAAAACCATCTCATTTTCTAGTAGAAGAGGAAAAACTGTCTGCATAAACTCCTGTCTCTGATCCCCAGGGAGGAGGGTATGGGTAAACAAGGGAATTTTTTTGATGGCCTTCTCTTTTCCACCTAGTTTTTATGGTGAATGTAGTTCAGGCTGAGTTCTGCTCCTTTTTGCATCTGGACATGCAGGAAATCAAACTGGACCAGCAGTTTGCCTATTCAAAGCAAAATGTAATTGGAAAATATGTAACATATATATTAAAAAAAATCACAGGAGGTGCAGTGTGTGTGTATATGTGTTACAGCTAGATTGTAGTCACTGTGCCACTCATGCTGAGCCTGTACTCTGTGTTCAGGGTGCAGGGGAATAAGTTTTTGTTTTCTGCTGGTTCCTTTTGAGCACCTCCTGTCCATTCAGAAAGTAAGGTGTTAAATACTTGCAAATGCCACAGTTGTGCATGCAAACATGGTGGTTTGCAACTTACACTCAGTTGTATCTGGTATGACCTTGGACATTAGAGACTGTTTCCTGGGAGGGGACGTTGTCCAGGACACAGGGGTTATCCACCCTCTCTAATGGCTCACTTACAGCTTGGACAGGTGGGAGGACTTGGTTTCAACGTCGCTTCAAACACAGTGTTAATGCTACTGAGTAAGGGAGGCTCAGGAGATTAACGCCTCTGTTTATGATGTTGAGCAAAGCCAAGTCAAACTTTGACTGTGAAGACACTAGTTAATATTTTAAATAAAGCTTAACTAGCTGCAAAGCTAACAGGAATACTTTTGTGGTATCGGCAGCTTTAAAGTAAGCTGTGACAGTCTGGTACGACTCCTTCAGGTTCTCTGGAGCACTCCCAAGCTGACTTTGGCTTGTTCAGCATGGCATGCATAGGAGTGCAACCCCCGAGTTGTTAACAGAATTGTAATCTACGTGCAATAAAAACACACGTGATGGGATGCAGTCAGAGCTGGAATCCCCAGCTGGACCCCTGACAGGAAGGCAATTCCTCGTGGTGTGTCCCCTGCCCCTTCAGAACAAGGAGTTTGGTGAAGGGGCACACCCAGTCTCCTTTATGTCCATGCTGCTGAGGCTGCCCATCCCTGCGGGAAGGACATGCTCACATGAGGCTGCACACAGAGAGGACAGACCTAAACCAGTAGCTTGAGAGGAAGACGGCTTGAGCCTCTGAACACGTGTGAATGTGCATGGCATACTTTGCTCTGCTTTGTAGACGCACAAGCTCTAATCTCGTGGGAGTTATCAAATCCCAACTGACCTCTTGCTATGTTCACTACTCTATTTCAGTATGAAGACGTGCTCACTGTGATTTGCTCTGAATTAATTCCAGTTTGAATTAAAGCTGATCTTTGAGGGGTAGACTGTCAAGAAACACAGTAACATCACTGTTCCCTGCTTAATTCCATGCTGTCTGCTGTTAACTAACTGCATCAATTAGTACTTTGTTTCCATTTCACACTTTCCGAATCTTTTTGGTTATTTTTATAATTCTCCTACAAAGCTGTTCAGTTCTTCAACACCTTCAGTCAGGACACCAGATAGCACACAGCAATCCAGTAGCAGCTACAGCTGGTCCGAAATAGTGGGTACCCTCTACCTGGGTTCCTACTTCTCCTGGTGATGCCCCTGCTTCTGAATAGAGGAGGATGTTCATTCTTCTGTCTGCATCCTCACTGTGAGAGCTCCTGTGCAGGTGATTGTCCACCAAGATGCTGTAATTCTCTCTTAGAGTCAAAGGTAGCCTTCTCCCCATGCCCAGGAAGCACAATTCACTAGTTTGTTGGTATTTGCACCCCAATTACAAAGCAATCCAGGTTAGTCTCTCCCTTATTTACCACTCTTTCACTTGTATCGTCAATGTCCTTTATCACTAACAATAGGTTTTCTACCAGGCCACTGAAAAGCAGAGTGTAAGGTTGAAAGATGGGACACTGTTAGGGACACATCTGCTCAGTGAGAGCTTCCTTTCCATGTATTGTTATTTGTCAGCTCATCATTCTTAAGCATTAATAAGTGCCAAGCTGACTTTTTGTTGTGTGTTGTGCTGGTATCTTAATCAAAATGTCATGCAGTCCACCGTCTTCGTAGAAGTAGATATCTATTACCTCAGTACTATTACATTTATTGGCAACAGTAATTTTATTTAGAGAAAAGATGTCAAATTAGTGTGAGGAGCTCTGTTTTCCATAAACCTTTGCTGCTCAGTATTAGTTATATTACCTTCCTTTAATTTTTAATTGATTGAATCCTGAGTCTGCCCTTCCATTATTCTACCTGGGATGATTCTTTTTCTGTAAGTTAATATCTGCTCGGGCTATTCCATTTCTCTTCCTCTCAAGCATTGTCTTGACATTGGTTTTGTTTAATTGACTTGGTTCTGTCCCAATATCCAAAAAGGTCTTGAAAATCAGCTTTAGTTTTTCAAAGAGCCCTGATCTTTACTTTGAAAATTCATGAGTGAGAATTTTTGGAGATTAACTTGGTTTAAAAAATTTAACTTCTGCCACCTTTGTATAGAATTTAAATATGTATTTGCCAGTTAAATATTTCCTGTGTTAATTTTGACAGGTCTGCCTACTGTTCCCAGATAGTGATGTTTAGTGAGGTTTTTCGCAAGGTACCTATAATTCTCTATTGTCCTCCTTGTATATTCTTGTGTATCTATCATTTTTTTATAATTCCTAGTTTTTAAATTTTTATTTATTGCTTACCGCTTTTTTGTACATTTCTATTTTGATGTGTGCATGTGTTTCATTTATTCTGGTTGCTCTAACTTCCCCTGAGCCAGGCTGAGTTCCTAACCAATATGGCCCTTTTTTTGTTGATTGTGGCTTTTGGGCATCTAGTAATATATTCTTAAGTAGCTCCCAGTTATCATTCATGTTTTTCTATTTAAATTAATTTTCCAAACTGATTTGGTCCATAATTGTTTTCAGCTTTGTAAAATTGTCTTCTCAAACTGCCATGTGTATAACTTTCTAGTTTGGACTTTATTCTGTTTGCATATACATGCAATCAAGTCACAATCACTTGTATGTAAGCTACCACTAATTTTTAGTTTGGTGATCAGTTCTTCTTTATCTGTTAAAATGAGATCTGGTATAGAATTCCCCCATGCTGGATTTGATTTTTATTGAGTTAGGAAATTGTCAACTATGATTTTTTGAAATGCCTAGGATATTTCATTGCACAAGACCCCCAGCATGTTGCTCAGGTTGGTGTAGTTCATAGTAGTGTGCACGTGTCTACACACACACGTCTGTACATAGGTAAACACAGAATTTGTCTTTCCATAAGATTATGAATTTCTGAAGGAGTTGAGGTTGAATTAAAAAAAGACTCCAACAGCTAGAATTCCATTTCTGCTCTTTGTAGGTTATTTTGGGTTTTGTAAGGATTGCAATGTTTTGAACAGCTACTCAAAGTCTGAAAATGCAGAAATCCTCCAACCTGTTTGTGACTTCGTACAAATAGATAACACTGGTGCAATTCCATTGTTTACTACAGGTGAAGTCTTATTTATCTCCTAAAAAAAAAGACTCCAAACTGTCTCTGCAGCCCAGATAGAGCAGGAACCACTCAGGTGTGCCAGCAGAAGACATCAGTGCCTCGTGGCTGCTCTAAGGCGTCGCACAGCAAGAGTTGTCACTGTCAGATGGCATCCCATGGGTCAAAGATTCTTTCCCCAAACTGTTTGGCAAACACATCTGTATAGTACTCAAGCTTCAGATGACTCACAAATAGAAGCTGTGCTTGTAAATTGAGTTCTATAGAAAAAAATCCCAGGAAATCTGTTGGTGACCCTTATTACAAACTATCACAGATAAGTGGACTACTTACAGCTAAGAGTACACCCTGGACTCCTTTCATGTGATGTAATGCAAAGAGACTGTTTATACTCAGGGGAAGGAAGATGAACTGCTGGCAAGGTCTGAGAACTTCTGCTCATCTCTCTGACTGACAGTACTACTAGGTCATTATTTTTTCCTGTGTTCAGAGTGCCTGGATTAACCGGAAAAAAATTTCCTCGTTCTTCTCAGGAACACTTCTAGGACACAGTAGCTTTTAGCTGAAACATTTAGCACAAATTCTGCCTGTTTTGTAGCTTATGGAAGTTCCCAATAGCTGTTCTTGAAAGAACTTTCTGTATCTCACCTTCTCCTGGCTGCCTGCCTCCCACTCTAGTCCTGGAATCACGAATCAGCTTCCTTGGAAAGCTCCTATTACTCTGCCCTTGGGGATGGGGCACTACCTCCTCCCTGGGCCAGCAATGGCACCTGGAGACTTTCCCCCCTGTGAGGGATGCGCTTCCCTGGCTTCCCTGGCTAATGAGCACCCTGTGCTGCCAGGAGTCGCTGGAGGGAAATTCTCTGGTGTACAGGGGTGAGAGACATTCGCGTGCCAAGCCATTTGCCTTAAACACACATTCCGGCACCTTCGCTGACCTCTTAATGGCTCACTTAGTGGAGGATGCAGGGCTTATGAATGAGTGTGTTTGACAGCTCCCCTGTGCCTAGCGATTCAGTCATGGTAGGGGCTTGTTTTCCTGCATCAAACAGGAGAAGTGCACTAGGGTTTTTGGGAAAAACACTAACAAACAAAAACTCAACCAAAAAACCCCACGACCCCTCAACAAAAACAACAACAAAAAATATCCACCCAACCAAACCCAAAGCAAACCGACAAAACCACAAACTATGTAGAAAAACACATGCAGGAGAAATTTGTCAGGGTGGATGGAAACACAGGGGTAGTTGTCAGTCCCCCCCAGCATCACATATCAGAAATAGAAACTGCTTCTGTTTCTTTGGCTTCTGGGGCTCAGGACTGTTGCCACACCCAGAGCATGCTAGTTTTGACAGCACAAGAAAGGTCGAGATCTGCCAAATTACCTTTTCAGGGAGGGGACAGCTTTAGCTTCTGCAGTTGAAAGTGTTTCCCCAGCCAGGTCTTTTACTGGGGCAGTGTCAGCAAAGAAAGAGGTAGCAGCAGTGGTGTGACTGAGAGGATGCACAAAACACCAAAGGTGACATAGGTGAAGAGGCATCAATGGTCAAGGTGTAGTGATTTGGAGACACAGCAGATACAGGTTAGGAAGGAAGGCTGGGAACACCTGAAACATCACACCAACAGCCTCTGCCAGGACCAACCTCAGTATCAACATGCTTGTGTCTTTTTGCAATTTCTTTGTAAAGTCAGCTATTTCCCATGAAAATATTTTTTGCCCACAGCAGGAGAGAGGGAAGAGGAGGAATTTCTTTAGGTTAAAATGCTGAAATGCTTTACTGCTGTTGTTAGCTTTGATGAGAGGGAAAACCCTCCTATTCTTTGCTCTCTTGCTTTCTCTTTCCCCCTTTTCAAAGAGAAGGCAGATACTAAAAAGCCTGGTTTATGACTTTTTGAATAAGAATCTGGCTGTGTCCTGAAGTTTTGAGTGTAATCACATCCCTTTTGACCTCTGTCATGAAACATTTTCTTTGCAGCTGGATTTTAGTGCAGCCACATAATCACTGAGGAACTGACAGGACCTACTTCACAGTGAACCAAAGTAGGGCTACTGCTCCCTGCACTGACTGGGCAGGAGCTGAAGCCTCCTGCTGCCAGGATGGGTGGGCCAGGCCAGGAGCAGCCCTTGCTGGGGCAGAGACCCTCTGCCTTTCTGCTGTGTGTCTCTTACCCTTAGGAAGAAAGGGCTTTGAACAGAGTGATGGGTTTCTCATGCTGGCTGTTGAAAGTGGATTCCCAAGTTCAGCTGAGAAATGGACAACGCGGGATTTGCAGAAAGACCTCTCTCATTCTCTGAAGCTCAAGTGTCTGCTCAGCACTGGGTGTCTCTACTTTCTTTTTCACATCTGTGCGTGCCTCTGATAGCACTGCCTTCCCTGCTGCCCATTGCCCAGAGGTGCAGTGGCCTCAAGTGGCATCACCTTAACTGCAGGGTCACGGCTCTCAGCTCCAAGACAAGCATTTTCCTCCACTGGCAGCTGCTCCTGGACTGCTGGCCCCAGTTGCTTTTCAGGCTTTTGTTTAAAACTTGGACAGTTTTTCATCTTTGTTCTATCACTGGTGCAGCTCCAGAGAAAGTAACAGTGGTGGAAACAATGGCTTATTCATTTTTATCACTCCTTCCTATAGCTGTGCGGTGTTATCCTTAATTTTTGCCTACAGGCAAGGTAAAATGCTTCAAGGTCAGCTCTGAGAGGAGCCAAAAGGTTTGTGCTGTGCTTGGTGTCTAGAGAAGCTCAGTCTGTAGAGGTGTTTCCCACAGGAGCCTGCCGCTCTCCAGCTGGTGTGAGGCAGCCTGATTCAATCAGGAGAAATCTGTGACACGCTGCCCAAACCCAGGCCAGGGTGACCAGGTTGAGAGGCTGTGCTCTCTCTGCCCAAAACCCTCCTGGGAAGGAGGTGGCTGTGCCAGGGACTGGATGTAGGCCTCTGTTGTGAGGATCAATGAAAGGAAAAGAACTCTTTTCCCATCACTTCTTTGAATGCAAGGGAAAGGGAGATGCAGCCCCAAGAGGCTGATCCTTCTGCCAAAGCCAGTGGGTTCCTTCCATGGGAGGGAGCTGCCTAAGATCCCTGAGTCTAAATAATCAACTGAAGAGTCAGGCAAGTCTAAGGAAATGATCTGGTCAGAGTCTGTACCAGCTGTTTTTTTAGGGAATGGTAGTGTTTTCCATTGAACAAATTAACTAGAGAAGGGCAACAGGATAAGTAAAACCAGTGTTTCTGGTGAAAGAACAAAGAAATAAAAGGAGGCTCAGATCAACCTTCAGATAGATCGAAGTAAACCTTGGGAGCATGATGTTCTCCTTGTTGGCAAATTGAAGGTGACAGGCCACCCATAGCCCTTCCCATTACCTGCTACAGCTCCAAGTAAAGTGTTGTTGCCTCTTTGGGGCAGATGCATTCACCGCTGGGGCACTTGCAAGGATCAGCCCAGCAATTAAATGCAAAAGCTCCTAGTATCTCTGGTCAGAAGGCAGCATCTGCCAGGGGCATTAAACCTTCTCTCCTTTCAGAGGGACCTGTACACTTTGAAGAAAAATGGATTTAGTAAGCCACAGGCTGTCCTTAAGTAAACCTTGCTTAAATTGTTATTTTTAATTGAGGGGAGGAGTGGGACAGAACAAAAACAACCTGATGTAAGAAAAAATAAAGGATTGGGTAAGCCCTGCTCTAGTAAAGGGGCACAGGGGAGGGAGAAAAGAGGTCCATGGTTTTGAAATCCAGCTTACAATGCGGTCCTGGATACAAAATATAAACAGGCTTTGTGTGGGTGCAGCCCTAATAGGAAATGAGTGTGCTTGCCCACATTTGGCTGCCTGGAAAGTGGTGGCTGTGCTGGGCTCACCCTGCCCCTGCTTGGCCACAGCTGCCTGATTGTACGTGGCATTTGGATCTGAAGCCGTGCCTCGGGCTTCAGTGCTGCCCAAACACTTGTACTTCTCCTTTCTCTGTCTCTTCTTTCAGGAGCCTGCAGGCTCTTTTGTTGCTCTTAGGCAGGGGTTTGGCGCTGCAAATAGCATTGTCCAGACCTGTTTATTCACATGGGAAGGAGAGTTGCATCCAGAGTGGCTTCTGCTCTTTTCTGATGACAAGATTTGCAGTTTAGTGCCATGCATGGTCATGTGGGATCACTTAACAGTATATGCCTATATGGTTTTCAAGAGTATGCTCGTGGTCTCACTTCCTGCACTCATTTGTTTAAGGATCAAGTAAGTTTAATTATCTCTTGGTACCTCTGTGCTCTTCCTGCCTGTAAAGCTCACTTGTGAGCCATTTTCATCTCCACTGGTGGATATGACAACTTTTCCTTGTCTATTTTGATGTTTTATGGAAGCTGTTATGGTTATTCTGGTTCATAAACCCAGTTTAAAAATCAAATATTGATCTGATGATTCAAATATGCTCTCTTTTGTGCTTTAGAAATTCTCCTTGAAACAAGTCTCTTCCTCTCACTGTTGCTAGAGATCACAAGGATTTGCAGTCTAGGGTTCATTAATACTGCCTGCCCATTATTCCTAATTCAATCCTAACTGATGGCAGGGAGGCTGCTTAGGACAGAAAAAGGAACAGAAATGCCTCCAAATATGAGTGGGCTGGGAGAGGTTCCCCATTGCTGACTGGGACACTGGGCACAAAGAGGAAGTGCTGTGGGAACGGGAAGGACCTTGGTGTTTCAGGGAGGAGGATTTAGAGATTTTTAGGGAAGGTTTGGTGTGGACCTGGAGAGGGCCAGAACACACAGCGTGGCCATGGTGACATGGCTGCCTCTGAACTTCATTTCACACCTCCCCTTTTACAGTAAGATGCTGCCAAAACGTTTGCTGTCAGAGGTTTTTGGTGGTTGTGCTCTGCACCCCAAGGCCTGGCCTTCAGTGACCCCTGCAGCCAGCTCCAGCCAAGGGAGGGTGTCACGGGTCTCCTCTCTCTCCCGTGTCTCCAGCAGCAGGTGAGCCAAGTGGACAGGTCCCAGCTGGCTCAGCCTGACACAGCTCAGAAAGGGTTTAAACCAACCTGGCCTGTGCCAAAGGAGCAACAGACCCTGGGCCATGAGTATTTTGCCCTCATGTATGAATATAGATATGCAAAACCTCCTTAACAGTGCTATAGAGTTGCTGTCAATGTTACTAAGCCAAACTCAGGAAATCCTGAGCTCTTCTTTCCATCTTTCAACTTACTTCTTTTGTTTTCCACTAAGTGTTTCTTTGATGCTGCTTCAAAACATGTGGGAACCATTTTTTTCCTACTTTCTACCACCTTGTAATTTACACTTTACCAGCATTGTTCCTACCAATCGTTTTTGGAACGATCTCTTTCTGTTAACTTTCTGTTCTTTTTTTGAGAAGAAAACTCATTGGGAGATTTCCTAAGCCACATTTATTTAAATCACAAATCCTGGTCACTATGGGAGCTGCATCTATTTCTTTGATGAAATGGTAAACTAGGATTGTGGCCAACACCCATAAAAGTGGCATTAGTAGAGTTGTAAGAGTCTAATGGCTGGGAGTTTAAATGCCACGTATGATGCAGTAAATTTTACAATCCACATTTTCAATGTAAAAATGGAAATGAGATACAATAAGCAGCTCCCCCAAGGTAGCAGTATAAATCTACAGTAAATCCTTATAGCACTACAGGAGAAAAACCACTGCTAGTTACTAGCTACTGTAGCGGGAGGAGTTTCCTGCTCACCTAACTTGGGGTTATCTCTCTGCATTTCTGGCCCTTCTGCTTTGTAGGTAGTTGTTAAACACTGCTTTGCTAGTTTTGCATAAAAATGCACGGCCCAGAAATGTGTCTGCTCTGAAGAGCTGGATGCTGTGCAACAGAGCTGAGTAGGCAATCGCCTCTCAGCTTAGGTATCAGCGGGCTGCGATCTCAGCGACAACCTGCACTGGTGGTTTTGGGAAGCAGTTGTATCCCAGGGGAGGACAAGATTAAGCTTGGCCAAATACTGTAAAAACAGTACTAGGAGATCCTGTTCTAGATTTGTCATCATGTGGGTCCCCTCACACGGGGGAATTTCTGTTTTACCAAACTCGCAAGTAAAACAGGCTAGTGTGGGTTGGTTTTTTCCTTGCAAAATTGAAAACTGCTTTTTTTCTTAGAGATGGGAATCTTTTACTGGCTATATAATAGATAGTACATTGCTGATTGTCAGTTCAAGATCCTCTTGTCTGGTAATGACAACCTGACTGGATTTGCAAAATAGTATGTTAAAATAATCTGCAGGAAAGTTAGTATGCTCTTTAGGCAGCTACAAAGAAAAGTTGCTTCTGCTTGGTTTTTCCTCTGGGAAAGAAGTCATTCTGGGTGGGATGTTCTTCCTTTGTATTGGCCCTGCCACTCTCCAGGGCTTCTGGGGAATTGCTTATAGGTGCATAGACCTGAGAAGACACGTATGAGTTGGTTCCCCACCTGCCAAGAAGTGGGGAACCGAAGGTTGCAGATGCCCACTTTGCAGCCAGCACAGCCTGTGGTGCAAGGTCGCCCTTTCTGCCGTGTCCCCTCATCCAGATTTTCCCACCTGCTGCCCTGTCCCACTCGGGGTGTGGTAGCACAAGGTGCCAGCCCAGGTTCTCAGCAGAGATGCCCATGCTTTCTGTGTCCCAGTCTTGCATGGGCATGACAGACAGTGTGACATCTACTCCCAAATATCTAGATGAATGATTATAAAAAAGTGCTATTTTTGAAGGCATAGCAGTCGATTATGCATTTGACAGAAGGTTTTAGGAAATAGGCAATGTGGGATGTACTGGGAGGAAAAAAAAAATCAATCTGTGTATTTGTCTTTTAACTAGTTGGAGACACATTGGCACATATTTTTGGCACATTAATGAATTCTGCCTTATTTAATCTCTGCTACTCTTATAATATGAATTTGTGTTCCATTTGGGTGTTAAAAATCAGAAAGTCAGAGAGTTAAGTTTCTAGAGGAAGTTATAATCACTTCAAGCTCCTGAGCTGGAATGAGGAGGCAGCCACAGTTGCTCGGAAGGAGAGCAAGCAGACAAAAGGCTTGGTGGCGCAGCTTGCAGCACGTCCCTGTGGCTGTGTCGGAGAGCGGGAAGGCCCCGCACAGCTCCCACAGCCTCCTGGCAAACCCCAGGGCTCAGCCCCGCGCTCCAGCCCGAGCTGCCGCCTGTGCCGGAGTGCACAGGCCAGGGAGCGCTGACAGCCTCAGCAAGCATGCTGGGGGTTGCCCTTTTCCAGAATAAGCTTTGCCAGTTTATTTGCATCTGACTCCATCCTGCTTCAAAAGTGCGAGTGCTCCACGCTTCCTATCGATGACTTATTTTCAGTAAACGTAATTCCTTTTCTGTCTTTCTTTTTCTTTCTCACTGTACGTCCACCTCAACGTGCCTCTTTTTAAAATTTGAATGCGTACAGAACTGCCGTGTACAAAAGATCTCACAGTTTTAGCCAAAAATGGCTTAAATAAGAAAGCATTGCATCTTCCACAGAGTAAGGATCAATTGGATTTTTTTTTTCCCCCCAAGGATGAATATTTAAGAAGACAAAAGGGGAAGATTTGGAAAAAAACAGCACTGTTTTGAGCACGAGTAACAGCACTAGAGCTGGCGTGATCGGCAGTGCTATGAGCATTCCCAGGGAAGCTGGAGAACAGCTCGGTTGTAGTGTTACACTTCCATGGTGTGTTGGGGAGGATGGCTGGGGCCAAAGCTGGCTGCAGTGGCTTAGCTGGATAGCATGGGCTGACAGCACATTTTAGAGGTTAAATTAAAAGTGGCCCACATTTCTTCCATAGTTTCAAAACATTTCATGAGAGCAGGTAAACTGTTGATATTTGTGAGGTGAAAAAATGTTGATTTTTCTTTCCCCCTCTCCCACCATGTTTGACAAAACAATTTTGTTTTGACTGTGTTCAAATAACAGGCTTTAAGGGAATTGTTTACAAAACTCAAAAAAGTGATTTTGACAAGGCCATTTTCTTTCTCTGTGAAATTGTCACTTGAATAAATGTTTGATATAAAGTTTCTATAAAAACTAGAGTTAAATGGGGGTGTTTAATTCAGAGTAATTTTGTCTGGTTTCCAGTATTTTTTGCGATTCCTCACACTGTTTTTTTCTCTCACAACTCTCTTCCTCTACCTGTTCATCCACAATAAGGTTGACTCATAAAAGCACATAGAATTTAAATTTATTTTACAGGAAACACTGAAAATTTGGTATTTGTTTTGCCACTTTTGAGACAAAATATTTTGAAAACATTATCAACAGCAATGTTAGACACAGGAATTGTTTTTATTTTTATATTTTATTTTCTGACTGACAACAAAGCCAAACTTCAAAATCAGATTGGATTTTTTCACGAAATGTAAATGTTGAGGTCTGGTCTGCCTTAGGGTTTTTGGGTTTTTTCCCCCTATATTTCTGAAAGAAAAGGATTTAGCAATATAGTTATGAATGATTTCATTAGTGCCAAGCTGAAGTGAAAATAGTTTTTAACCTATAAGAAAATCCGGATTTTTTTCAGGCTTGGAAGGGCGAAGAGGAAGGTGTGAATTTCAGTTTCCAGCTACATACAGTGTCAAATACAGAAATGCAGCTGATCCCCAGGCTGAACAATTTTGCATGAATGAGGAAGAAGGAGGGAAGGACACCAAGTTTACACCACAGAAAGTGGGAACAGGGAAAATTTAAATAGTGCCCGGGCGGATGCTGATGCCCCAGGGAGTGCTCCCCGGGGTAGAGCAGAGCAGCTGGGGGGTTGTAGGCCTGATGTGAGAAGGGTTTGTGCCATTCTCCCTGTGGAGTCATCTTGTCCGGGGCAGGGTGGGTCCACTTCTGGTCCGACCATCGGGAGCCCGCGTGCCCCACTTGCAGCCTCACGCACAAGCACTTAGCAATTCCATTTTATGTGAAGTCCAGCTGTCCTCATTCTTTGAAGTACCTTCTCCAGCATTAACAGATGTTCAGTATCACTTTGCTGCTGTAATCAGGGTGTCCTTGATCTTCATTACAATGCACTGAACCTCTGTGAGTGATTCAGTGTGTGTGTGTGTGTATTTTCTACCTGGTCCTCTGGAAGATCACGTGATGGAGGAAGTTCATTGCAGTCCCAGGGGCAGATTTGGGTGTCTGGTTGAGCACCCCGGTCAAACAAGGCGGAACAGCAACTGGATGCTCAAGTTCATTGCAAATGTACCCTAGGAAAAACTAATTTTATTTGTAGAGCTGTTTGGAAAAGCCTGGGTGTCTGTATGGGTTTGTTCCATCTGATATCTGAATTGCTGTGCTTTCCATTTCTTGCTGTTATGTCATTTAAATTCCTCCTTATTTTGTGGTTTCTTTTTAAGGAAGGATTGATATTTCTTGAGGTTTGTGAAGTGGCACAGATCAGCTTGTTTCCAGGACACTGGTTTCAGTCTGGTCTAGGTCGCCAGAAACAATCATACCAGTTAACGACTATTCAGTGTGTTTAAAATGAGCAAATACTCTCATCCCAGTTTCCAGTGGAAAATAATTTTATCACAACTCCCTGGGAGGAAACTCCGCTCTGTAAACAACATCCATTGGCAATGGGAGCAGCGCCTGCCTACCAGTGCTGTTACCATCTCCACTGGTACCTTATTGGCAGCCTAATCACTTCTGCACCTCAAGTGCCCTATTCCTCCCTCAGCACTAAGTCTTCCCATTAAATGAGAGATGTACCTTTTGGCTTTTGTTTGCCTTTTACTGAGGTAGGTTGTGCTACTACTAAATAATGATAGATGTCCTGCTGCTGATAGTGATGGGGAGGGTAATGCTTTAGTGCAAACCTGGTAATAAGAAAACTATGTATTTAATTTACTGCAGTTTATTACCTATTAAATTAATGTCCCATGCATGTGGAGTGTGGTAAGTTTGTCTGAGTTGCTTGGTAGGCAGGTTTTCCTGAGTTCACATCCTGTATAACGTTAGTGTAATATGGATAATGGACACACTTTCTAACAGCAGTGGAAACTGCCCTTGTGTTCCTTCCTTATTTCAGGTCTCCACTGCACTCTATTCTATGAGGTACCTGCTGCAATGGGTGCTTGAGGGTCTGTGGTGTCTCCAGGCCCAGCTCCTGGCACAGTCTCAGCCCTTTCCTGCATTAATTTGCTTTTTCTACGAAGATAGAGGCTCCTTCTAAATGTGAGGTTTTTCTTAGGATATAGGATGAATTTTGTGAGTTGTACAAGTGAATATAAGTTTGCTAAAACCCATCAAAGATGTGTTCCTCACTAAATTGCAGTTCATCATTGTGCTCTGCGTGGCATTAGTGGGCCAGAGCACAAACTTCAGCTATCTGTATTGTCAGATGCTGGTGTTGGCTGTAATGAAGAAAATCTCACAACTATGGTATATTGATGACTGTTGCCTAATTCCTGCTATGAATTTGTTACAGAAAACAGTGCCCCCCAAACTGGTTAGCTGTTGCCCAAAGAAACTGTGGTACTGGGACTGCAGCAGCTATTGCTCCACCTCAGCATAGGACTGGCACCAAGACAGAGGTACAGAGGGGCATCACACCCCTATGAAGGGCTCCTTTTGGGAAAGTTTTACCCAAGCTCCTGTCCTCGAAATGCTTTGGGGCCTGTGGCTGCCAGGACCTGGAAGGTTTGCAGAGATGCCACTTGCTTCCTTGAGAGAGGGTAGTGCAAAGTATTGTGGGAAGAAGTGGGATAGCCTCGAAACTGCTGAACACAGAGATTCTTGTTGGTGTTCCCAACTTGGGCAATGCCAGCCTTGCTAGTGCAACTTATCTACAACAGAAAGGAAGGGACAAATCTGCTCTAGAGAAACCACAACTTTTTGAATGTGTCCTTTGCTCTTTACTAAGAAGGCAAACCCGCCCAGGCAAAGAGTATTCAGATACTCAGTGTGCTGTGCACTGGGGTGACTGAGCCCGTGACCCAAAGCACACTGGTAAAATGAGGTGTCCCCCACAGCGATGGACAGGGGATGGTTGCCCCATCTGGAAGCCTGGCAAGGCTGATGTTACTTTTTTTTTTTACTCATTTTGGTCTGGAATGAAGCTCTCAGTTCTGAGACAGTTATTAAGAGAAGTCCATCCAATTGCTAAGGTTTTCAGAAAACTTATTTGGTGATTAGTTGTACATGGAAGACTCCATGTGAGAGTCCTAGAGCTGTGAGGTTGCCCTTAGACTTGTGGTTGAGAAGTTATGGTGGTTGTCTTCTTTTGGGCCTTTCCCTCCCCCTGCTTAAAATCTTGCCATCTTTTCTGTGTAGAATTCAGAAACATTTTCTGAGACACAGGAGCATACAAATGAAAAAAATAATTTGTTTGCCCTGCTTGCTTCAGGGCAAAAAATGAAGGGGATGATGGGATCAAGCAATAAAGTTCCAATGAACACCAAGCTAATAAATCTATAAAATCAATATTCATTGACTGAGAAATCACAACTACTAATTGTACGGTTGTTGCCTGGCATGATGACTGTACAGCTTTACGGTTCTGAGTTGGAGTACAGTATGACCATAGTTTTTAGAGACCTGGTTTCCTTTCACTTGCCATTTTAACTCTGCAGCTGCTGATTCTGTGTACTTGTGCAAGCAGTACCAAATGCTCCTGTGTTCAGTGCTCAGAGTACTAAAATGATTGCTGGTTTGGGTCTAGGGCAGGATTTTTCACCTGAGTCAGATTTCACTTTTTATACTCTCCGTAGAAAAGAGTATCTGCTTTAGGCAGATTCATCCAGTATCTGCATAGAGAACTTCTTTAACTCTTTTCCTGTCTTAGGACTTTTTATAGTTAGGAGATTTAGTCCTTTTGCTATGTGATTTTAAGTTTGTTGCAGGGTAGTTTGTGACTACATGGAGATGTTGAAGAACCCCTTGCAATAGCTGTATAGAGAATAGGTGGCTGTATTTGCCAATCTCCACTATACTTCCCGGACTGAAGTTTGTAACATCCCTGTAAGGTTTTTATCTGTAAAGTACTAACATGTACTTTCATCCTTCATTTTCAATTTATTTATCATACATACGTTTGTGTCTGTGATGTCTTGAAGCATTTAAGGCACTTTACTTGTTGATCAGGCATCAGTGATTTTCTTGTACCAAGGAATTGCCTCCAAAATAAAATGTAGCTTTTAAAATATTGCCTCTGGGGTTTAATTATTCTGTTTTCATGCATGATTTGCACTGAAGTCAGTGGAAATTGCTATCATAGAACAATGCAAACCAAAACCATGGACCCTGAAGCAGGAAAATGGTTTGTCCTATGCAAGATGTCAGTCAGAAGGGCTGTTCTCACCATATTTCAGAGTGATCAAAATAAAAATACTAGTTAGATTTTATATGGGCCACAAAATTTATTAATTGCTCAAGAGCTAGCCCAGCTTCTCCTGACAGCTGAGTTTGGTACAGTTCCAGTTCCCGGGTACATTGAGCTCTTGGGGTGCCAGTGAAGTGGAATGGGGATTTGCTCCTTGTGCATTACTGCCCTAGATCACCACATCTGCCACTTGCAGCTGTGACAGAAACAGAGACCCAGCTTTTAAAACTCTGAACAGTGACCTCTTTGAGATGCAAGGTTTGTCCTGGGTAACATAGCAATATGACCCCCAACAGCTGATTTAGCGAGTTGCTATATATTAACACAGGTACGTGTTAGTGGAAGGTGAATTTCATAATGGGCAGCTTGGCCTGGTAAAGGTAAAGAGCATCCTCTGGAAGGCTGGAGCTGCTCTGGTAGTATTGTGGCAGGAATGGAGTTATTCATTCTTCAAATAAAATTTCACATAAGAATATGCCTTGTGGAGTCAGATCTGTTATAGTGACAAGGAGCTGTGGGGTGCTCTCACGCAGTGGTAAGAAGCCAGTGTTTGGGACTGGAAATGTATTTAGGCTCATCTGAAGGAGACCATTGTGTCACTTCATGCTACAGCAATCTTTTACACAGTTGTTACTTATTATTTTCCAGATTGAATTAGATGCTGTACAAGCTCAGAACATAAAGATGGGCCCTGCCCAGAGAAACTTAATATGGATGTGACTGCTTAAGCTATTTTTTCTTTATTATTTGAAAATAAATACGTAACAGCTGCTGCCATTCCAAGGGAAGGAATGAGCCTTTGAAATATCTGGCTTATATAAAAGTTAACAGTTCTTTTAAGTTAGATTCAAGTGATGGAGTGGGTGTGAAGGGGTGGGAAACTACTCAAATTGCCCACAGCCCTGGACTAACTGGGTTTTCCTGCTAATCAGATCAGCAGTGAAACTGTTAACAGTGTTGACATTCACATTGTCACCATTAAGCTGCAGCCTAAACACTCCCTTTTGATTAAAGGCAGCATCTTAAATCTCTCCTCACTATTGTTGGAGCATTCCAGCAGCTCGAGCCAGCAGCCTGTCCTTACATCCCTTCTTGGAAGGTTTCCCTCCTAACCAGAGAGCTAAGAAACTCCACTGTCACTGAAAATAGCTGAGAACTTGCTTTCCTTTGTATGGGGCAGGGCACATCTTGCCAGCTGTAACTGCAATATTTTTTCCCTCTGTTGAGAGGATGTGGCTGCCTATTCTGTGACTTGGCTGCACACAAAGGCAATGACAGACGGGGGTTAGTTGACTTTTCCCCACAGTTCAAACGTGGGTTTAAAATTACAGGTGCAAGTTTTGTGGTTATAAATTACAGTTGCAAAAAGGGGAGGTGGCCCTGGAATAAACTGTGCCATCCGCTTTAGCAGTGGGAAACTGAACATGTATGAGGGATGTTGCTGGAGAAAAGTTAGCATCTTGTAACCACCTGTCCCACTGCAGTGGGATCCTTGGAGATAATTAAAGACAAATATATGTTCAAACAAAAGGCAGGGCTTCTCCCTCTCAACTCCTTCATCTTCATTTAATCAAAATCAGGCAGTATGTTTTTGCAGGAGTTTGTTTCCTTTAATAATGTGGAGGGAAGTGAATTTGTCCCACTGTGTAAAGCAAAGTCCAGTTAAATTCAAATCCATGCTCTGGGACACCAGTCCAGAAGAGGGTTTGAGTGGAAATATTGGCACAGCCTGACCTGCGGTGGCAGTGCAGAGCCTCATTAATGTAATCACAGAATGTATGGGAAGCTGGAGCACAGCCCTGGGTGGGGTGCAGCACTGGTAGGATTTACAGGGTGCCACGTGTATTGGAAATGTGGTCATAAATGGGCATAAAAATTATCATCTTCAACTTACTTAATAAAATGAGTCAGAGTAAATAGGGAAATGTAAAAACATATTCTCTGCTTGTTTTATTGAATAGGGGTTTGGCTCTAGAGCTATGGTCATTCTTTTTGTGGTAGGGTTTTTTTTTCCTTTTTCTCAGGATGTGTGTGTGAGAGTGAGGACACATGAAAAAAAAGAAGGAAAAAAAAAAAAAAAAACTCCATTTATATCCTTCCTGAACAGCTTAACTGTATTGCTTTGTGCCATACCCAGTCTCTCTCTTCACTGGGCACGTTTGTAAATGTTCTTCCCTCTTGTAAGCTGACCTTCCTGCTCAGGCAGTCAGGAGCCTCCTGCCAGGCTGCTCATTGCAGGGCGGCTTCCCGAAGGCAATGGGTGCAGGAGGATGCAGGTCACAGCTGCCTGCAAAATCCTGTGGGGACACATGGCTTTGGATACCTGACAGTGCTGGAGACTGTTTCCTTCTCCCCTTAACGTTGTGATAAATCTGAGTGTCAGAGGAAAGGAAAATAAGCCTAATTTTAAAAAGTTTGAATGGATAAAGTCAGAAAATCTTCATAGCAAACTGCTGGATCCACTCACCTCACAGTATCTTGATTGGTGTGTGGCAGTGTCTCGGGCCTTATGTCTGCTAATAGTCCCCAGAAGTTGTAAAGGAATGCTTTGTGCATGGCAGTGCTCTGTGTTAGGGAAATGACAAAGTCCTGTCCTCTGCAATGCCATGGCTCAGTGGTGAGGACATTCCATGGGCCAGGTGCCGGAGCCCTGGTGCTGTGACTGTGCACAATCCACGTGCTAGCTGTGCCCTCCTTTGCTCTCTGAAGTGCCAATTAACCCATTTTTGTAAAGGAAAACAGGGAGAAATACTTTTTTCTCATTTGTTCAAAAAGTAATGTGGTCCCAGTGGTGTCCTGGGGAGGTTTGGCTCTCCATATGCCACTCCTGCCTTCTGTGGCATGACAGATGTAAAAGGTCCTTTCTCGTTTACCATGGTGGCATGACAACAACACATGTCCCTGATTATCAGCAGCGTGTCACTCCCAAGGTTATGGAGTGCAAATGGTTCTGTAGCCATAAAAAATTAATCTCTATGTTCTCTGGTTTGTCAGTCTCTATATAATTGGCCGCATTCAGATTTCGGTCAGGGCGGTGAAAATTAAGAATAATCCAACTGAGTTTATAATTGCTCAGTCTGGTATAATGTTTAGCCAAATACAGTGTCTGCCTCCATCTCTCTGTACTTACATATTTATTTATTTGCATATATAAAAATAAATGTCTGTATAAATGTGTGTGTATATACGTGTAACGAAAATGCTCCATAGTCCAAAACACCTTTTTTCAAAGATGGAAAGATACCAAGAGGATCATACTGGAGGGGCAGTTACCATGGTGGGGGGAGGAGGGGAAGGGAGAAGAGGATTATTATGAGCAGTATAGATGGAAGGGGGAGATAAATAAGATTTTTGTCTTTCTACATTCCAATTTTTTTATGTGCTTGCACTATTTTATTTGGAGTATACTGTCATGGTAGAAATAGAAACAAAGTTCATTTACTCAGAGGAAATGAAATAAACCCACAAAGACTTACACTAGCACAACATGTTGGCGGCATTGACCTCCTCCTGCTTTACCTTGACAAAATAAAAGAGAAAAGCTAATGTTTCTGGAAGACAACTAGTGCTGTGACCTGCACTAATTAATCTGCCCATCAGATCTGATTAAGCACTTTCAAATCTGGCAAATTGCCACTTTTCTTGAGACACAAATGTAAATAAATAGAATGGTGGTAAATCACAGCCCTCCAGTGATACCTCTGTCAGCAGCCCCCTAGCAAACAGGAGCAGATATTGAGACTCAAAACACTCCGTGCCTGATAATAAAAATGTTTTTTCTGCTCGGGGATGAAGCGGAGCACATCACCATCTGCTCAAAGCTGTCTGATGTTGGGCAGCTCATGCACCTGCTGAAAGGCTATCCCTCCTGGATGCAGCCCCAGCCAAGCAACAGGCGCAGGGCAGGGCCGGTGTGGGCTTTCCCGCGTGTGTCAGTGTGCAGGTTTGAGACAGGACTCACACATCCAGGCTGGCTGCTGCTGGGAGGGCAGTGAGCTGCAAAGCCACCTGAAGGGGCTGTGCTTCCACTGGGAGGGGACTTGCAGGTGCTTCCCAGAGCTGCTTTTTTTGCCAGTTCCTTTGCACCCTTATGTGAACAAGGACAAGCCCCTGGGAGGGCAGCATGGAACACTGTCCCCATGCTCATGGAAGCATGCCCCTGCTTCCCTGCTCAGGCCTGGCCTGGCCCTGTCTCAACCAGGAGCTGGAGTTGCACTTTAGAAGTGCCTACGATAACACTAGTGTTACCTCTTGGTTTATAGCCCTCTCCCTGCTTTAAGACCATCTGGTGTGACAGAGACTTTGAAATAACGTGCATTGAAATTGGTGAAATGCTTTGATTTGATCCTTTGGTCTGAACCATAAAATTATTTCCATGCATTGTTTGCCTCAGTGTACCATTAAGCATTTAAGAGTTTGAATATCTTTATTGCAAAGGACTGAAGTCATTCCAGGTAAGGTGATGTTATCTTCAGTTACTCACAATGTACTGCAGGTGTCGATTGATCAGTCTCATCTACTCTGCTTGTGTACATACAATAAAAAAATAACAAAATATCGATAAAAGTGGGGTCTGACTGTTCAGGAGCTCTGACCATGCCTATAAAACAATGGAGTCCTAAAAGTTTACAAATACCAGCCTTACCTTTGGATCACTTTGTTACAGACAGTTAATTGCAACAATGGGCTTTACAGTATGTAAGAAGGGAGAAGGTTAATGAAAGTGAAGAAGAGAGGGCAGTATGTCAAAGGCCCTTTTCCTGAGTATTTAGATTTCTGAAAGCTTCCAGTAGGAGAGCTGTAAGATGGCTGTAAGTAACACCAAGCCCTGTAGCCCCTGGTCCAGTTGATGCAGTGGAGCTGTCTGGCTTGTCTGTGGGCAGTGGTTTTCCCTGTTTCACATGGACTTTGAACGGAAAGGTGAGCTGGAGATTCTGAGGAGGGGTGGTTTCAGCCCCAGAGAGGCTAGTAGTGAAATCTAAGCTCTTTTAAGGCATTTAGGTCGCAGTTTTCTGAGATTTGAGTGAAACAGTTTGAGGGTGGTTTAAATAAAGATCTCATATCTTCATGTACCTGAGAAACGGCCTGGTTTTCAGAGGTGCTGAACCCACACTTGACGAATGATTGATTGATTTCTTTACAGAAATCCTTGTCTTTGTGTAACTGCCTCTGAAGTTTAATCCTGGGTTGTAGGTGGTGCGAAAGCCTTCTTTTTAGGAAAAGAAAAGGGTTTTATTTTTCCCTCTGTATTACACAATAGCCCTGAAATTACTTTGAGAGAGAAAAGTGATTTACAGTTTTAAAAGACTATCCAAGGATGGAGTACTTTTCCCCGCCCTGATATCCACATGGAGCTTTGCTGGTATGGAAGCAGGCAGTGCCCCACATCTTGCAGAGGGTCTCCTTGGGGTCAGCAGGACTCTGCTTTTCCTTGTGTGTGGCCAGGCTTGCAGGCCTGTGTATTTCTCTTCCCCCAAGAAAGTTTGCCCTCCCGTAGAGAGGAGTCTGATTGCTGGGCAGCTTGCTGCCATCACACGGTCCCCTTTGCAGGTAATCTGTGCTTGTTACTGCTCACTGAGGCTGGTTTTCTGCACCCCTGCCACAGGAGATCATGCGACCTGCACTTTCTTCCAGTGCTCCCTTTAAACCAACAGCTGAAAACTAAAATAGGGCACTGCTGAACTAGGGAGAGCTGAGAAGCTTACAGCAAAGGTAGCTGGGTGAGTCTGCTGCAGGACTTTACTTGCATGTCTAGTTCAAGCCAATGCAGTCCCTTGGCCATCTTAGAGGAGCAAGTGCAGCCAGAGGCCACTGGAAGGAAGGAGGGGTGGTGTGTGCCAGAGTGAAGTGAGTGGTTAGGTCATGAAAGGAGTCTCCTTCAGAGGTGAGGCTGGATAGGGAAATGGGCTCCTGGGCCTCCTTGTGTGGTCACCATGATCCGTACCCTGTGTGACTGGCAGCTGCAGAGTGAGCAGAGTGCACAGTCACAGGCAATGCACGTGCCTGGCAGATACGAAATTCATTTGTGGAATTTGTGCTGATCCACTTGGGGACGTGCAGATTGGGTCTGGATGAATGCTTGACAATGACTCTCCTCCTAGACATTGTTCTCTCACCTGCTGGCTCCTGGGTTTCCAGGGAGTCAGCCCTGCTTTACAGTTCAGAGCAGAACCAGGTACCACAAGGGCTTGCAGTATCCGTGCCATGGCAGTGGAAGGGCTGGAAGCCTGGCAGAGTGTGTGGTTCAGCTTTGATAATTATAGTAGAGAGCCCTGAGGCTTGAGAACAGCACAGCATGAGGGATTTTGGAGAAATGACAAGCCCTGTCTTTGGGTCTCCCTACTCATCCAAGGCAAGTAAAGCAAGTTGCGGCCATTAAACAATACTAGTTCAAGGGCTTATGTTCCTAGGATGAGCTTGATCCAAAAAAGTAGAAAAGGCCTCTTCTGTTCTTCAAACTACTCTGTGTTTTGAGCATGCTCCTGTTCTGCATTGTATTCTGTGTAGGAGATGACTTGAAGTGCACTGCAGGCTCTGAACCTGTGAACCTCCATGTCTGGCAAGTCTTTGGTTTGATGATTGTCTGTTTTCTTGAATCGTCACAAAAGGATTCCTTGGCTAGTATACCTGCTCCTCCTCCCATAACTTCACAATGCTCTGAGCAAATAATCTTTTCTTAAATGCAACCAGGTAACAGTACCTCACACAATAGGGAGACGTTTGTTGATCCATCAATTTATGGGGAAAGCAGGCCTTGAATACATCATACATCCTCTGTAAAAAATATGTGTTATGGAATGCAGTCTGAGGCAAAATATATTATAATCCATTAGCCTTGTAAGAATAATTAAAAAAAAAAATCCACACCAGTCTTAGCCAAACCACATAAAACTGACACCTCATGTTTCATAAATGAATTAAGCATAGTAAAGCAATTGTCCTTGGCTGTAGGTCCATGTTCTTATGTGACAGTGCCTTCCACACAATTATTTAATCATAAAGGTGTTTACTAACATTATTTTTCTTGCAACAGTTTTTAATAACATTCTTTGGGGAACACTTAAGAGTCTAAAGAGTCTTAAATTACTAGCTTTTTTCAGACACATACATATTGGCACTTGTGTTTATGAATGCATTTTGCCATTTCTTTTTGTTTGAAATGTGGATTAGTAGATTACGTGAGACTCAAAAGAGAATAAGTATATGGTTTTAGCCTCTAGAGCTGATGGTAACTGAAAATCTATTTTCATGAACATCTACAGTGTTTTTGAAGTTGTTTTTTTTAATGAAAGTTAAAAATGAATTGGTTCCCTTTCTGTTCACCCTGTTTGTTTTTAAATGATATCAATATGTTTGAGAATTTTCTGTATCTTCTCCCAGTTTAACAAGTACTACTACAATGACAGCTTAAATAGGATTTTTGATTTATGAAAGGAAACATTTATTTTCCCTATGAAACCCACATTTTGGTGAAGATCATTACCATTTTCTGTAAAAGCTTTTTTTTTCCCCCAAAGGCTGTATTTAGTTAAAAAAAAAATTAAAAAAAAAATCTATAAATATGAAGAGTTCCACAGATTTCAGGAAGAGGGATAGGAAAGAGCTAGTAGGAACAGAGCTCTCTTAACTTTTTCCTCCCAAACCTTAAGTGTTCCATAAGTGCTAACACATCTGGAAAAGGGGAGGACAGGTGCTCTGCCATCGTGTTAACTTCAGCCTGGTACCTGTAAACTTTTGTGCAGCTACCTCAGTGAGAAATGCTGCTGCTCCTGCTCCTCTCTCCACTGAGGCTGCTTGTTCAGGTTGGCAATCTCCAGCACTGCCATCTCTGCAAGTCATGCCAGTCTGTGTGTGGCATCATTTATTGCACCTACTCTTCCCTGAACCCAGCTCTTCCAGAGAGACAGAGAGCACGAGCTTGGCTTCAGTGGGGACAAACCTGAAGTTCTCACTGGCTCTTGAGAATGAATTTACCCTAACCTGGATTTTCTGTCTCTTTCTTTGCCTTTTCTACTTCTCCTTTTATACCATTCTCACACAATTCTCATATTTATGCTATGGAAAAATTGTTACCAGGAAAAAACTAGCCAGACTCAGTGCAAGTGATACCGAAGTCAAAAACATGTTTAAGAGTCAGACAAAATATTACAAGTGGGTACAAATTTTATTTTGTATGGCACAAAAAGCCATGCTAAAGATATTGATCTTCAATTCTATAAATTTCAGAGTTTCAGCTTATGATTTACGTAAGTCATTTATGTAACAGTTGAAATGAGAACAAAAATTATTAAAGTTTTTTTTCTTTCTTTAAATATGCATATTTTCCTTGGTCTAAAACAACAACAAAAAGCTTTAGGAACTCAAGGAATAGAGTGAGAGAGAAACTCTCTTCTTGTTTCCACCTGCCAAGCCACACAGAAGTCAGCAAGCTGGTATGGATGTAAACCCAGAGAGAATGTCAATCTTTGCCTTTTCTGCCGTAGAGCTCACATGTGCTGCTTGAGAGGCGGACTGAAGATCTCAAGCCACAAAATTCTGAATCCAGTTTTCTAGGTCTCAGCACTCTGGCCTGTCAGACTGGGTTTGACAAGAGCCCCAGAAGGTTTTAGATTTTGGAGAAGGATTTCAACGGCTAAATGTTAATTTTGAGCCTAAAATGATCTTCTGCTTGTGTAAAATTTGGTTGTATCAATGCTTAGATAGCCATTTCTGTTTTGTTGGCCTCTCCTAAAATTTGATTTTGCTTGCCAGTTTTGGATCTGGTTGGTAGATCAGACTCTAGCTGCCCTCCAAAATACAGGATCACTTGTCTCTGGCTTCCTGAAATCAAGTAGTTTGTCTTTCTAACAGGAAAAACCTTGTTCCAATAAGATGTGCATGCAAATAAAAGTCGGAGTTCACGCATGGCTACAGACACGATTTGTACTGTGCTTGGATGGTTCGTAGTTACAGGTCTGTGATGGATTTGAAGAATGAAGGGAGTAATACTTAGATATTTGAGTCTGAAGCTCAAAAGATAGGGAGATTTCAAAGCAAAATCCCTTCTATTTCTTCCTCTCTAAATGTTACCTTTTTCAGAAATCACAGGAGGAAAACAATTGGTAAACTTCACTACTTACAAATTCCCTTCTTTGACTGAAGAAGGTCTCAGGTGTTCAACCAGTCTCCTGTGGTGCTTGGCCTTGAAAATGCATAGCAGCTGGAAGTCTTAGGTAGTGGTTTCTGGAAAACTTTTCAATATGACATTTCAATTCCTTAAAGTCAAGGTAAGAGAACACTTCTCTTAACGACCAGTTCCTAAGTGATGTTAATGCTGGGTGAAAATAGAAATGGAGGCAGAGAAGTGGCTTTTGTTAAGTGTGTTGGTAGGAAGAGCTGCCATATGCCTATGTCCACACCCAGGGTTGGTTCCCATGCAGAGGGGACTCTCCTTATCTCAGAAAAACAACTATGTGATAAACGGGGACATGTGAGGTTCTGTTTGGTGGGACATAAGTACTGTCTGAGAGACTTAATGGACTGGGTTGAACTGCTTGGCATGTATTATTCACTGCAGTCTAACTTTGAGTTTTGGCACCACAGTACAGTAGCAGCTTTTACACAGCGAACAAGAGAAGAAGTGTGTCTGAATTTTTCCATGAACAGTCAAAAGCCTTTGTGTTTGAAACTCGCACAGAAATACTAATTTAGAAGAACTTTGGCATTGATTAAACAGGTCACATCTGATGTATTATGCATAAATGAGCCTAAAAAGTGCTAGTCTTCACAAATAAAGAAATACAATGAGGTGATATACATTTCTTTCTGAAAACCAGCAGTCACTTGGACTCAACAAAGAGTAATTAATACAATTTTTAAAGATACACTATATAATTCCATGAATATTTAAGGCTAGGATGAAATAATACCCTATATTGGTCTTGAACCACAATGAATAATACGATTATTTTTACTTTGCAAGAGGTCACAACAAATGTTTGAGATTTAAGCTGCATAGCTACAAATTTAGCAGAAAGTAGGCATTTAATGATAGATTTCATTGCTGTGGTTTAGGTCTTATTTTGAATGTTTGTTTTGTCTTAAAAACACTAATGCTAAAATGTTGTCTCAAATCTTTATTTTCAAATTACTTATTATATCGCCATAAATTACAGGGTGCAGTAAAAGCCAGATTTAAAAGGGGGCATGCTTTACTTTCTCATATTGCTAAAAATAGTGCAATGCTTATGAAACACAAATCATCATTAAAAAAGTTCTTTTTATACAACTGAAGTTGCTAGTACTGAACTAGCGGCTTTCCTCCAAGTGGCACAATGGACTGCTCCAAATTTAGGTCTGTAATGGTAGAGGTTAACTTTAGGAAGTCCGAGTAAAACTGCAATCTATAATCCTACCACAATTACAATGTTTTCTCTCAAATGATAGTGAAGTCCCTGGGGTGAATGCTAGCAAATACGTTGTAAAGATGTTTCTTCTGGCTTTTATTGTTCTGATGCTTTTGCAATTTCAGCACATGTTCCTAGATTTGTCAAGAGACCTGGGCTGTGCCCCGGGACTGTTCAGAGGCTGTGGGCTGCAGTCGGCTCTCAGCACTCAGCCAGACGCAAAGGGTGGAGCACGTAGTTGATAGCGAAGGGATGCATATGCCACGTTGACAAGATGATGGGTAAACAAAGCTTAAGGGACACTTGTTAAACTCAACATAGCCAAAAATGAATCCATTTCATGATATTTTTAGAAGGCTTCAGCCTAGGGAAAACATTCACCTGTGTGACCTGAGGAAAAGTCTAAAGAACTGGTTGCTATTTAGCCATCAAAAAAACCATATGTGCGTCTTTTTCAGATGCCCTCATCAGTTCTTTCCTTCCAGGCATATTTTTGGAAGACTCGCACGTCTCCCTCTGTGAATCACAGTATCCTGCTGGCTTGTCAGATTGAGGTGGGACCAACACTCATCAACCCTGAACCTAAATCCTATCTAATAGGTGTGACGTGAGGGCTGCCAGCAGCCAGTGCTCCTCTGCCAGGCCACTGAGGGAACTCTGCATTACTGCTGCTGCTTGTTCCCTCAGCCCATGGTACAGTCTCAGTAGGGATGAACCTGAAGGAGGTCGCCATTATAACATTGCCTCTGGCTGGGAGTGAAAAGAGCTGGGTGCCCGCCAGCATTTACACGGAAAAGCTCCGGTGTGAGCAGGATGACTGGAGAAGCAGGGGTATGCAGGAAGCAATCCAGTTGGGAAGCAGTGGGGCAGGGGGGCTGTCAGCCCTCGGGGTTTGGCCCAGACTGTACAAAGGTCGGGAATCAGGGCTGTTGCAGGCAGTGTGCTGGCAGGGGAAGGCTCCCGGGGCAGCACGAGACAGGGGCAGCCCGGCTGGGGAGAACTGCAGAGGGACCGAACGTGGGGCCACCCGCTTGTGCTGGGCTGCAGAGGAACAGCTCCGGTGAAATGGGATTTCTGAGCAGGCATTTAATAACGAGTTCATGCAAGCATACCGAAAATAAATGAAAATGTAGTGGAAATCTTTCTTAGCTAACTTCACCGAAGCTTTTGGCCTAACGTGCTGCAGGCGTTAGCGCAGCAAGTAGGTGGCCTGTGCTGCTGCCCATACTCTGTCAGGAAGACAAAGAATCTGGGAGAAGCATCAATCTGTTTCTCTTCACAGGGCTGTCTCTTCCCCCCTTTGTCAGTCAAAGGTGTCAATGTCTCTCCCCTCTATCCTCCCCCCTCCCTCAGTTGAGTAGTGTCAGTCATTCCTGTTTTTTTCTTTTTATTAATGATTTTGCAAGGCTATGTCATTACTGTGCTATACATTTTTATACAGATGGCACGACTGTGCATTTTAATGGCAAATCTGTTTCTCACATAACGCCTGAACTGCAAAAAGACTTTGACAGACTGGTTCAAGGAAAACAAACTGGTTTTAAATGTAGCAAAAACTAAAACAATGCCTTTTGGCTCTCCTAATCATCTGAACTCAAAGGATGATTTTATTTGAAAGTCAGAAATCTTAAGAAGTGGACCAAACTTGTGTGTTGAAAGAAAGCCAGAGGAAAAAGATAGAGGTTCATCATTCGTGAGCTGTGTGCTTTGTTTAGCGAGACACAGAGGATTCATCCCTGATCCTCAGCCTAACTGTGTTTGACCAGGACTGAATTTGGCCTGTAACTCTGGAGACTTCTGGACCCAGCAAGGTTTTGAATTTCAGGAAAAAGTGAGGTATTAAGTTTATAGACGTGGAAAGTAGAATGCGGGGCGGGGTAAAAATCCAGAAAGTGAAAAATATTTGTATGTTAAATACAACTAAAAACAAAGAGCAGAATACATATTTGTCCATTTTTGGATAAGCCTGTTTCTTCTTTGATCATCTTCTTTGCATTTTGTGTTATTTTAAGCTTATATAAGTACAAACAGTTCTCAGTGGTCCTATTATCACTGTTCTCTGAAGTAACACATAAGCTTCTGTTTATGTCTCTGTCCATGTATCTCCTTTAATATCTTACCTTGCAGTTGCTATTTGGACACAGTTCACAGTAGCCTTGATCTCTTTTTGGCTTCTGCACTGTGCCATTGATTGTCTCTGTTTGCTCTGCTCCAATGGATTCATTTACATGAACTGGCTGAGCTCAGTGGAAAGGTGTGCTGGTATCTTACAGCTCTTGCGTGTCTGAATTTTCATATCCTTGATACCCTTATTTCCCAGCCTTGAAGGCCTTGACAATTCATTGCTTTGACACTTATATTTGTGGTGAATAAAGCTCAGTGGCTCTATTGTAAAGGATGACCAGGAGAAAGGGGAGGTGGAATTCATTCTTATTAGCACTGCAAACTCAAGTATTTTCTTGAGGGCCCCAAATAGCAGAAAATTCTCTCATATCATTGGCTGTGTTCTTGTGTATGCTGACTACAGTGGAGTGTAAGAATAGTAATTTTCAGAAGTCTATGAATGTTAGCTTCAACAACATTTGAGGAACTAGAAAAAATGAGGAAGTGATGGAAAGCAGAGACAGACCTAGCTGCTGTTATTGACATCCTACACTCTCGAGGCAACCTAAAGGTCCCTCTGTAGGTAAGAGGGGTCACTCAGTCCAAATGGTGCTCTGAGATACAGAGTAAGAAAGACAACATAATGTACAAGTATTCCCCAAATTTTCAACAGAAATCAGCATTTTCTGCTGTTCTTCATGTGCTGGAGAGATACATCAGTGTTCAGATTTGGCTCCCAGGATGTTCTCCTTTTTTGTAGCCTGACTGTAAACATCTGGGTTTTGGTAGGCCAGTGCTTCAATAACATTGCAAAAATTGAGGATGGGGAAAAGCACTTGGAGTATGTGCTCCCTCTTTCTTCTTCCAGACTTAATGTTGAGCTAGCATCAGACTGAGATCACATGGTTGTTGACCACAGCTGCATTTTATATCCACTCCTGCAGCATGTGTAGGACTATAAACATAAATCATTGGAGAGTTGTTTCAAGAACAACAGTGTATATAATTAAAAAAGCATCATTTACAGCATTCTTTCATGACAAAGTGTTATGTCACTTTTGTTTCATCATAAATAAAAGGGGCGTTGGATAAATTCTTGGCATGATGAGAAAGCTGCGAAACATGAATGTGGCTTGAATTTATCACAAATCATTATTATTTTTATTCACCATGCTATATTTGCTTGGTGTAAGCAACCTCCTCTCCCCACCCTAAAACTGTGGCAGGTGAAAACCATTGCACTGAGACATCAAAATCTAATTTTTTTTAAATGGTATTCCGAATTTTTTTCCCCTGAAATATTTTTCCTTCATGAAGACAGACTTTTCCAGTACTGTTGCCTGTCTTTTTGTAATTTGAGTGCTCTAGTTAACAGCTGATTAACTTGGAAAAGGTCGTAGGTAGATGTAGGCACAGGTAAGCTTCTCAAACCCATCTTTAATAACACTTAGCGATAGCACTGCGAGATCATAAGAGTTTAGCAAGTATCTTGCTTTCTTTGGAAATTTTCACTCCTTATTCCATAGCTCTTATGAATGTACTTGTCCAGATGCTCACCCACGTGAATTTTACTTGATGTAAAAAGATGAGCACGGGGTAGCTGTTTGAGCTGTGGCAGAACGCTAATTAATGACTCCCTTTCTAGCAACAAGGAGGCACGACATCTCTTACAGAGTGAGATACAGAGTGCCTGCAGGGGCAGGGGTCTGCTGGGTAACAGCAACTTATTCTGAAAGGGGCTGAGAGAAGGTGCTGAGCAAAACTGGTTTTTGGTGGGTGTTTTAATGGGACTGTTGGGGACTAAAATAATTTAGTGCAGGAACTGGAAAATTTGCAAAGGCCCCTGTCTTTATGGATTGAGCTAGTAAGACTCCAATCCATCCCCCACCTCTGCCCAGAAGAATTTATTTACTATCTATTTGCTGTTTCTCCAGCAGGTAACCACTTACTCAGTGAAATGTCCCTGAGCACATAGGTTGTGGTTATTTGATGATGCTTTCTACACATTTTATTGAGACTGTGGCTTGCTGGTTATCTCTCAGTGGAAGTGTAAGTACTTTTGCTTACTGTGGGACTGTTCACAAGTCATCTGCTATTGGAGATGAAGATACAATTTCACTCCAGTGATTAATTTCTTGTACAAATACCTGTGAAAGTGTCCAGGCCAAAGGGAATCATAGTAGGACTTACTGCAACTCTCTCTTGAGAGCTGTCTGTCAGTCTGTCTGAGCACCTACCCTGGGTGCAGCAGGGCTCCTTTCTAGACCAAATCTCGGATTTTCTCTTTGTAGAAACCAGATGTAGGGCACAGGGGTAATAATGAGTCCTCACTCTGGGGTGCAGGCAGACGTGGTCATTGCTGCTCCCCACAAACACATCAGTCGGATCCTCCTGCTGAAGGCAAACCTCTGGAGGAGATCCATGTTTTGGCCATGGAATTCATTCCTGGAGTAACACTCGTGGGATATCCTACTTCCTGTGGCAAACAGCAGCAAAGCTGTTATTCACAAGATAAGACGTGTTTCCCCATTTTATTAACAGTGCATTAGGAGGACTAATTAGCGGCACCTTAGAGATTTCCCTTCTGGGAATACAGGCTATAAATATCTTCACTGCTCAGCAAGGAGCTCTGCAGAGTGGGACTGTAGAGGAGATGCTACAGCTGGTTAAACAATGCAGCCTCTATGTGGGTGTCTCTGTAAGATTAAGGGAAGCTATAAAGCCACTTCACTGAAAAGTGGTTGTAATTTTTCATCAAAACATTTCTAATTGAAAAAAATGGCTTTGATTTGCTGGAAAAAATTATGTGGCGAGCTTGTGCTTTGGTTTAATTTTTCTCTTTTCCTTCTGTTAGAAAACCAAAATAATTTCACTTCTATCAGCAGAAAAAAAGCAAAGGGATTGGAAGGATGTGGATAAGAAGAGAATCGTGATCTTTGCACTGTTTGACTTCAGAAACGGGCCCCTACATTTCCATTTGTTTAGTAAAGATACACATAAGAAATTACAAATAAAGCCTGGGGGGGGGGGCGTGTTAATTTTGGGGAGTTTCACAGTGACTGACTTCAAACATTTCTTATGAGGCTGAAGGAAAGCAGAGACTTTCCTCAAAGGATGTTTTCTCTGGTTTAGGCACTTCGTGTTTTCATCCAGTGGATCCCAGCCTTCCCCATTGCCTGAAGGTGCAGCCTGGGCAGACTAATTTCAATTTGGGCAACACAAATACTGCCAAATGTTCATTTCGTTCACTTTGTGTGCCTCTGTATGACTGTTAGTAAAACTTGAGGAATTTTTAACCAACTTCATGTCTAGTTGAATTAATAGAAACATGCCTAGAGATGAGTTTTGATCCTGACTGTTAATAAATGTTAAAATGAAAGAAATTAATTAAAAGCTGTGGTGGTCCTGAGGAGGTGACATCTCTAAAGTTATGACTGGCACTGGGAAGGTGGATATGGACTGCTTGTGCATTGGGTTTTATTTTTGTTTTAAGAGCTGGAGGGCATCATCTGTAGGTGGTGGACAGTGTTTCCTCCCACAGTGTGCAGTACCTCAATGTGCTCTCTTCCCCTTCTGGGGTGCCATTGGCAGCTGCCTGTTTGGATGCTGAGCTGAGAGGCACTTTTGATGTGACTGTGGGTGGTGAGCAGCTCATCTTCTGCTGCTCTGAGCTTAGGAAGTCAGGGACTTAAACAATTTCCCCCTTCTTTTTCTCCGCCTTCTTCCTCTTTCACTATTCACTGGTCCTTAGAGCAGTGGGTGTTGCTTTGTATGCTCCATGGCTGCCTGAGAGAGGTGAAGGTCCCTGATGGAAACTTTCACCGACTTCCTTGGAACCTCTGGCTAATTGCTGTCACCCAGGAAAGGATTGGAGAGGGGAAGAGGTATCACCAGTGGGGTGTATTTGTCTGCTCAGGCACTCTGTGCTCAGGGAACACACCTCTGTTGTCGGCACAGCTCCTCACAGCCAACAGAAAGCTCCAGTTTGTTGCTGTCTGGCATTGCTTGCAAGCAGAAACATACTTTGGTGGGAAGCTGAGGGCTTCAGATGACATGAAACCAAAAGCTGCTCAGCAGTAGAAATGCCGAATATTTTAGGGAAAAGCTTAGTTAGTACTTGAATTTCCAGACTGGCAGTGGCTGTCTTTCAGGGTCTCCAGAGTTTTGTATCTTTGCAGCTAATGAAAAATACACTATCTTCTTATTTTGGAATGATTAGTAGAGTTCTAGAAACCTTCCTCCATTGTTGTTTGCAGAAGTAGAAGCTTCTTAGGTCAGGAGAATTGCAGAATCCAGAGAGAATAAATGACATTAACATTTTAGCAGTTGTGTGACCCTCATGCACTCATGTTTGCTATTATTTCTAGGAGCTCCCTGATGATAAGCATGATATAAAAAATTTAACCACAAAGAAAAAAAAAATGTTGCAAGAACCATTATGGGTCTCACTAACCCCAGAAAAGCAAGGAAGTTCAGAATTCTGCTGAGTCCATCAGTAGTGCTGGTTGTGCTGGCATTCATTAGTGAAATCAGAATGTTGGATGATGAGATTTGCCACCAGCTCTGTATCACCAGCTCTTTATGCTGGTGGTGGGTTTTAAAATCCTGGAAATGTAGGGCAGGAAGGACCTTGAGAGATCTTTTCATCTTCTGCAAGAACATGGAATCATGCGTACTCCATCTCTGGCATGTGCTTGTCGAGGTTTTTACAAAATCTTCTAGAAAAGTGCAGCCTGCAGTTTTCCCCTCTCCAGTATCTCTTAATTTGTGGCCAGAAACCCAACCTGAGTCATGTTTAGACTCGAGGTGATTCATTTTTCTTGCTTGTTCTGTTAATTCCTGGGCCTTCAGTCTGGTTTTGAGCATGGTCAATTTTCCACATTAAAACACTGTGTCTCTGGTATGCAAGGGAGAGCCAAGTCCCCAGAGAAAAGAGGCAAGAATGCAGTAGCAGCCTGACTGAGCAAAAGCTGGCAATGTTGTCACTCACATCAGGCCAGAAATATTATTTCTAGGCTGCGCTTTAGGCAGAGAATGAAGTTTCATGTGTGACCCATTCATTTAGATGCTGATCCTTGTGCTTTGAAAGAGCTGGCAGGCTCCCCCCTCTTCTTCCCTTCAGCTGGTGCTGACTGCTCCAGCCTGCAGAGCTGGGAAGTGGGGAGCAGCAGGGATCAGCTCTGCTCTGTGCAAACCTCTCCTGGGAGGGGGAACACCAAGAAAGGCCAGATGATACCAGGTTTGGCTAACATAAAATGAATTACTTTTCCTCTGTCTTCTTCCACCTTCCTCTTGCTGCTTAATGAAACTTGAAACAAGCATAGAAAACAACTATATATTGTTGTGGTACTTCAGTCCAAATATGAAAATGTTACACGCTTTACCTTCTTAGTGGAAAAAAGGGAGCAGTTGCTGGGGAGCTGAACAAATACTTCAGCATTGACTGTATAGTCAGCTGACCACTACATGCAAAAACTGAGCAAAAAAAATGGACTGTATTGGCCAAAGCTGTGCTCATTCCCCTTTCTGAATTAGCTTCCCACAGAAATTCAAGCGGACCAGAAATTTTCATAGATGTTTCCAAGAATAATGAATAAAACCAAATTGTAAGCTGCTTGCAGGCATAGTCATAAGGAGATCTAATTTTCCAGATTACTCAATGTGAATTATTAATTCTGCTTGACTAATGTTGAGCAGTCTCCTGGTGTTTAAGAGAAAAGACAGTCTGCTTTATCAGTTCATTGCTGATACCCTCCTGTACTTTTCACGTCACATTATATTTAACTTGTTCTGCCTTCCCGAACCAAACCCAGCACCAAGGGAGGGAGTAGAAATGCTCTGGCTTGGACAGTTCTAGGAAACATGAGCTATTTGATAACTTGACTGTTCCTGAGGGCTCTTCAGTCCATAAATGCACATGAACACGTCCCTTGTAGGGCAGTGGGATGTGTGAGCTTGCATGAAAAAAACCCCAACAAACAAATCACCTGTAGCTTACAATAAAACCAGCATAACAAAGATAGCCCCTGCCCCACGTTCCTCAGCAATAATTGTTTGTTGCCTTTTTGCTGTGTTCATCTCTAGCAAACTGTGCCAGAGGCTCGGTGCTCTGCTGCCTGTGGGTTGCAGGGTTTGTGTGGGTAGGGCACAGGTGGCTGCTATAACTGATGGGATGAGAAGGGACTGGGGCTTAGCTTGTCTGGAAGGAAAGTCTGTTGCACTTTCAAGGTCAAATCCTATATGTTGTATAATTTTGGAGTAATTTCAGTGATTTACCAGAGTTGCTTGGGATTTACTCTGGATTTACACCAGGATGAATTTCATCTGATGGATAAAATGGAGCTCAGAGCATCTATGCCAAAATTGAACAAAATGTAAATACTTCAGTCCCTCAAGAATGCTCACCCCAAGTGATGAGGGAAAAAGCAAAGAAGTTTTGCATTCTGGCAGGTAACTCTCAAGAGCTAGCAAGCTGAAGGAGGTGAGAAAAAATAACTGCACAGTGAACTAAGCCATTTTGAGTACGAACTGACCCATTTAAATGGTTTTTTAAAAAGGGTTGGAAAACTCAGATCTCGCTTTCGCTGCAAAGGCAGGAGGCAGTACGATGTGGTGGTGCCTGTGTGCTGTGGGAGCAGGCAGGACAAGCGGTGCTCAGCCAGCTGGAAGGTGAGCTGCAGTGTGGGATGCTCCAGCTGCCAGGTCTCTGGAGCCTCACTTGAGTAACACTTCAGTAAGTGTTTTCCGATCTTCTCTGATCTAGTTTGTGGCAGGGATGAGAAACGCCACAAAAATGAGTATTTTAACAATCAACGCTTGTTATAGAGAAACATTCTGCTTTGTATAGAACGACATATTCTGGCTGAAATCAGCCTTTGCCTAACTTTCCCCCAGTTCCTATCCAGAACCCAGATGTAGCTGGGTTTCTGTGGCTTGAGCTGATTTCCAGCTAAAGAACTATCCAGAACCCAAAGGGATAAATACAGGGAGGATGTATTTGTGTCACAACTACAGATGGTACAGTGGGACTGTCCCCGGTCTCCAGGTCAGCACCAACAACTGAGTTATCACAAGATTTTGTTGGCAGTTTTTTAAAAAGTAAAATAAAAGATGCCTTTATCTCAAAAAGCTTTTTACTCATTTTCCTGTGCTCTGTCCTGCTTTTTGCTTTCAAGCCACTTGATGTATAGGTTGCAGTCACTTAACGACTTACAGCTCATAGACATCCTTCATGATTTGCCCTCAAAATTTCTATAACTGCTTATTTTAGATAGGAACCATACATATTGAAGTATGCAGCATCCCTCTTCTGTAAAATACACAGTCCTGTCCACTGCACTGTATTTTAGTCACCATTTTTGGATATCCTTTATCAAAAGAGCCATTAATGAGACTTTCCGAGTCTCTTTCCACGGGCACATAATATGCACTATGTCTTTAATTAGCACCTTCGTTCCTCTCCCCCTTCCCCCTCTCCCAGGAAAAAGCCAAACCTTCTTCACTACCAAAATGGCCTGTCAAAACCTGACAACTGAAGTTCTGCCTTGTCAATATAAAATTGTCTGTACCACTATGCAAGCTGAATATTTGGGGCTGGTGCAAAATAACGCACCAGCTGCATTGTCTGTTTTCCTACTTTATTCCATTTCTGCTTAATTTTTTCAGGGCTACTGAAGGATTTCTGGACTCCCCCGAGTATTCGGTGTAGGAAACAGATCCTGTTTCCTTAGGGGCTGTGTGGAGAATTGCTCTAAGAGAGTACTTGTGGATGCATATGGCAATTGACATGTGTATCCATTTCTATATGTGCTTCCCTGTGTGTACTAGTATATTCAGAAGCGCTGAGAACTCTTCTGTCAAAGGGTACGTGAATTCAAGCATTGTTTTCCTTTCAGAAGTGGGATTTTACTGGGAATGCTGGCAGGCCCCTCACAACAGAAGGACGGGTGGGTGCAGCTACTGTATGTATCTGTTGTCACATTGGATTTTGTGCAATAAAAATAAAACCCTTGGTCAGAAGTGTCATAAAAGTTTGATTGACTTTCCTCTTTAATTGCTTATCATCTCTGAAGAGACTTCTTGGCATTTAGAAACCAGTGAATCTGTTTCCCATTTCTTCAGGCTTTATAAATACACCCTGTTTATATTAAAATGATAGACAAATATACATAAAGCTGGAAAACATGACCACAAACTCTTTTCCTCTCTCTATGCATTTAAGAAACAAAACCCTAAAGACACTTTTATTGTTGCTAAACTTTTGCCCTTGGCTGGTAGGGCCTTCTTTATATTTTAACAGAGCCAGACATTCTTTTCATGTGGTCCTTGGATGTTCTATATTTTATATCTTTTGTGGCTTTATAAAAAGAGAAGAATGAGCTTGCTGCACAAACATATCTGATGGTAATTTTTTTTGTTGGTTTTTTTGCAAGTCAGAAGTATTGTGACGTTTCCATTTTAAAAAGGATCTTGTTTTTCCCTGCTCTGGGAAGTTGCATTAGAGGGTTTCAGTAAGCCAATGGAAACGGAATAGATTTTGAAGTATTTTGGAGGTGGATGCTGGGGACAGCCAGGCAAGTGCAGACACCTTCCTTTGCTTTTGCTGTCATCTCCCACCATCGGGGACGAGGCGTGTGCTGCCTGCAGCCTGGTGCAGGGAGAGCTGAGAGCTTCCTGGGGCCTTTGGCACTAGGATAATACCCAGAGACTATTGCCACAAAGGTTTAGCTCCTTTCACATGGCTTTTTTCCCTGCTGTGGCAAGCTTCTTGTTGTAGGGCAGCATCATCCCCCAGATGCACTTGAAACCTGCAGAAGTTAAATTCTGGGCTCTGCTGCAGGGACAGACAGGGAAAGGTGCCTTGTCTGCACTGCACCCCTGGCTCAAGGAGCAGGTAAATCAGGTGCCCTCAGGTTGTTCAAAACAGTGGAGTGTAACCCAAAGGGGGAAAGAAAATGGAAACGAGGGACCAGCGAGGTGCTCTATGGGGCACAAGGCTCTGGTGGGGCCTTTCACTGCTGAGGTGGATGGTGGGCAGGGAGAGGGGGTCATGAGGAAAAGGAGAGGTCAGGAACTGGATGGAAGGCCATTGACCTCACTGCACCTCTGGAGTGAGCAGAAGTCCCTGAAGCACAGAGGTGCTTGATCCTTGTGCAGCGAGATACTCTCAACAGATTTAAAGATGCCCAAACGTGTCAGATTTATAGGGCAGTTTTATACTAGAAAAGAAAATTTGTTTTAATAATACCAGTCTTCCATTCAGAAGAACAGAGCCGCCAAATGATTCACTGACTAAATACAACACCCAGATATTTCTAGAGTAATAAAACCCAAATTAAAGAGCTACAGTGCAGCTCAACCATGAAAATATATGGTATTTGTACAACAGCCAAAGGAGAAAAAGTTTATCAGAAAACATTTTCAGATGTTTGCTGTCTTCCTCTCATATAAAGCATGACTTCAGCGCAGATCTGTGTCTGCACAGGGATGTGGCTGCTGTGAGTTTGTGCATGGGGCTGGAGAGAGCTCGGGCAGAGAAGCAAACTTCCTGATTTTCTTTTTGAGGTGCTGCATGCTTGTGTTCCAGATTCCAGGGCCTGAGAAATTAATGAAATTTCTTTTTCATGAAATGCTTTTAAACAACGGCAGAAGGTGCCTCCTTTTACTGAATTAAAAAATTTAAGCTTATTTAAACAGACAGCGTAGCCAACCATATGCCCCCAGGGGCTAATTTTGATCTTTTTTATTTTCAGGGCTCCTGTGCATGTTTGAGAGCCTTGTGGTCCAAGCTGCAGCCGTTCTCATGGAGTGTTGGCTTCACTCTCTGTGTAGTTCCCTTTTCTTGCACAGCTTTATCCATGTGTTCCTGCATGCAGCTGTACTGCTCTGGTAGACATGAAAGAAGCTGTTCTCGGTCAAAATTTTGTGCTGTGAGTGACAAGCAGAGACATCTCTGTGATAAGCATCTTAGAACTTTGCAGAAACTGGAAAATATATTTGGAGAACAGGAATGTTTTACTGTTAGGCATCAGCAGTGAGATACTCAGGTTTTACTGGCTTGTGGGATTTTAAAGGTGTATTAGGAGAAGTCTTACCTACCACTTGAGATAAAGGAGAGATCCACTAGACCAGGAGTAAATGTCCTCTCTGGGATATTTCTGCCCCAAATTATCCTTAAGTTTTAATGTAGGAAAAGGATTTTCTGCTATGGGCTGACCCCAAGCCTTCTCTTTTCAAATACGTTTCCTCATTTGCTTACTTGAGCAAAACCACGTTATTCTGCTACCTGAAGTCTGCCTAGGCACCAGGGATTCCCTAGTGTAGGGATTTCATCCTGGCAAGGGCCTCTCATTGCTTTTATACAAGGCAGCCAGGTGTCTCCTTTAACCACCCAGCAGCACTCACTACCAAGGGCTGTAATTATGAGTAGCAGGCCCAGCCGACTCCAGCTCTGGCTCCTGATGTTTAGAGCATGAGGGGCCTCAGGGCATCCACGTGTGCCATTAAAGGGTCTGGGATGCAGCACCCAGGAGAAAGTCACACAAGTCCCTGTGTTCATAGTATGTGTGAAGCTAGGTGCGTCACTTAGAAGCAGAAGATAGATTTTGTGACTCTAGACTATTCTACCTCAGTGTTTTTTTTAACTGCGGACATTAAATAAAGGTGCTCTAGAAGGTTTAAGCTGCAAATGTTGAAGCATGTTTCTCTTCAGCCAAGGGAATCCTGCATGGACTAGGAGTCTTGCAGAAGCAATCCACTCCTTCCAGAGATTCCTGTCCTAGTGAGAAGGGAAGCACAGAGGTAGTTCATTGATCTGGCAACCTTAACTAGCCTTTTGATCCCACATTTGCTCTGGAAATTTGCTGTGTATTGATGTGATATCAAAGGGTTTGGGTGCTTTTTTAGTATTTGGTTGGGGATTTTTTTGTGACGTTTGCGTAGGCTGTGGTGAGCCCTTTTGTAGCCCACAGGGAACTACGAGGAGCAGCCCTGGACTTTCTGACCATGAGACTTGATTACTGTAATTTCCTCTTCACAGGGCACTCAGTGCAGCACCTCCCTAACTTGCAGTATGTTTGGGCTGTAAATAACCCAGTTGTTTACTAATGAGGGTAGGAGTAGCCAGCATTTTTTAACTACACTCCATCCTTGTGGCCTTATTTGTATTTGCCTCTGGCATGCTTTCCATTGACTTTCTTTGCTGATCTCTTGTTCAAGCCCTAAAAGTTGTCAAATCCAATGATAAAACAAAGTAGGAAAGGATTTAAATCAATTTGTCATAGTGAAGACAGCAGGGGAAGAAAATTGATGACAGAGTGGAAATATTTTAGGTAGATTCTGTCAGCTCTCAGCCCCATTACAGTCTCACAGATAACAAAATGTTACACACCCCAAGTTGGCACTTGCAGGACAATACAGGGAATCTCTAGGGAACATAAACCAAGGGACACCAAGTGGTTTTTGTCAATGAATAAATATTATATAAAGAAAGATCAAGTCAGTTAGTTTATTAGGTAAAGCAACTTTAAAAAGAAACTTTGTTGGGGTTTTTTGGGCAGCTCTGTTTGACTCTGTATTAGAACACATTTTGATTATCGTTCTTTTCTGTGCTGGAGCTATGAGAGCTCCTCTGTGGCCCAGCCTCAAACTTGCTTTTCACTCTAGTTGGACTATAATTTGTTTTAATAAGTTATTTGGTGGAGGTGGGGGTTCAGTCTGTTGGTGTTTAACGGTGTTTTTAGAAAGATGGGAAAATCCCAAGAAAGAAGATACCTATCTTTGTAAAATGGCCTAGTCAAGAAGATCTTATTTGATTTGTTCTTTAAATCCCAAGCACTGAATGGAGACGTTCAAAACCATTTAGCATTAGAGTAACACAGTGCTCATTGACATTCGTTAGCAGAGTCTGACTGCTAACAGATCATGTTTTATATCCTAGGAAATTTGCTGTTAAAATTAGACATAAATAGAGGTGGGGTATAATTAGTTATTTCTTCCAGATGGACTAGGCTGTGCTACCCAGCCAGATGATCCCAAGCAGTGCAGTGTACAGCTGCCCTCCCCCTCCCAAGCCAAGCTGCCCTCTCAGAGGAGCTTCCCTGGTCCTAGCACTGGGACTTTGCAAGGGTCTTCACATTCCTCCATCACCTGCACAATCCCACATGTACAACGATGAGATTTTTTTTTTGTTAGCCTCAAGGAAGTTTTTCAAACCTCACTGTAAGTCTGTGAGAACACACACTGCCTTCCCTGCTATAATTTTACTCCCGGTAGAATTGGTCCCAGAGCTTTAAATGCTATCCATTAACTAATTTTTATTTCCAGGGAATCACATGGCTCCAGGATAGCAGGTTTAAGAGAAACAGAGGGTACAGTTAAACCATGGATGAAGTTGAGGGCATTTCCAGCTCTGTGTCTGGTCTTTCTGCTTATGGAGATGTATTGGTGATCGGGCTGTGCTAGATACAGAGTGGGCAGAGGCTGTGTGCCCCACATGCCCTGGGCAGCTCAAACTCGTGGGTATGGCATTGCAACACAGCTCATGTCTGCCTGATAGGAAGCTCAGATGAATTTGTTGTGGGAAATATGTCTCAGTTTTGTTTGGTCTTGTGAACCTTTGAAACATTGAAGCTGTGCTTGCTGCCACAGATGCTGCTGTAACTCACATTCAGGTCTCTGTCTCAGCTCTTTCACTGCCTCTGATCTTTGTCTTTCTTTGTAAAAGAGACAGGAAGTGTTGGCAGGACCCTTGAACGCCGTTAACTAGCCTCAAATAGGATTAATTTTACCTGTGTCTTAAAATACCTGTATTTAGCACCTGGATCTCACTGGGAATGTTTTTATTTTTATAGTTATTTTAGAAAAAAAAATTCCCATTGTGAATATAGTTATTAAATATGAAAATAAAAACTCTGCTCAGCAAACAAAGGTTCATCTATGCATTTCTCGAGTCCCAGTTTTTATTAGCAGTGCTAGAGGTATTTTAAAGTGTTTATTTAATCCAGCCATTCAGTGGTCTCTAGAGTCCAGGCTTCTGCTTTAGTGCTGAATCAATGCTTGGTCAAGCCTTAAACTTTATGGCTTTTGGCACAGTGCTGAAACAGAAGCTTTGATGGTTGAGACTGCTGCCTGCACAGAGCAAATATAAATTTTGATCAGTACCAGTAAGTGTTCGCCATTTGAAATGCCAGTGGGCAGCCTCTAACCACCCCCTGCCCGGAGCTGCCAGGCTGTGTGGTGGGCACAGCACAGTTAAAGGCTGCAGTGCCTTCCTGGGTGCTGCCCCAGCCCACATCCACTGTGTCGAAATAGCATTGTTGTCTGATGGCAGTTTGGGATGAAATTACTATTTCTAAATTCCTACTGGGCAGTTATTTTTGGTCTTGCAGAGGCTGAGGGTTTACAAAGCCTCTCTCCCCTCCAGAAGCTGTGGGTCAAGGTCAGGTGTGGGGGGCTTTGTGCTGCGACCTGAGAGCCAAAGCTGTAACTTGTAATGTTGTCATTCGAGTCTGCTTCGAGTCTGTAAGGCTTTGTCTCCTACAGTCTGGGCTGATTCTAGTGGTTTAACACGTACCCAGGTCTCATTTGGATAATGTATGTAGATAAGCCTCTGATACAGAGGAAAGCCAAAATTCATTCTTTCAGAGCTCCATGGCTAAGACACATTTTTCACTTGGTGATCTTGGTGCGTTCTTCAAGGTACCATATGGTGGACTAAAGCTTAATAACAAAGACTCACTTCCATCTCCCTGGCATGGCTCTCTGGGATACAGCCCGTGTGTGCCAGCTCTCCTGCCCCTGCCCTGAGCCAGCATGACTGAGCGAAATAGCAGTGCTATGTGCCAAGCAGAAGGAGGTTGTTCACCTTCCAGAGAACTCAGGAACCGTGTGATCCTCTCTCCCTACAACCTCAGCTTCCCTGACTCCCAGGCTGTGACAAACGAGGAAGCATGGCTTCATGCAGTATCCTACAGTGGGGGGTTCTGCCTGCCTAGCATGCAGTGGTGGCTCTGATTCCTAAATTCCTATTTCAGCTTCCTTATACTGCCAGTTCTTACTTGTTTTTTTTTTGCTTGTATCTTCATCCCTTCCACTGGAGATGTGGTTGCAACCTGGGCGGTAAGGCCTGCATTGTTAACTGCATATGATGGAGTAATATTGTTTCAGTACTTTACTTGTGACCAAGGAATTCTATTCATTTTTTGCTTATGTATTTTTATGTGGATGTGCAAAGTGCATGGTGCAATTTGGTGCTGTAGAGATTTCACTGACATGCAAGCACGTTATATCTCCATCATGTGTTTTATCTCTATCTGATAATTCTTATTAATTTTTGAGTATAATTTGGAGCATACAAGGGGCCTGCCTGGGTTCCTGTACACCTCTCATTTAAGGCCTGCTTGTCTCCCAGCTCCTGGTGCTTCGTGCTGTGGCTTCTCACTACAGCAGAGCCTGTGCTGGGGGAGCTGGCATCGCTTTCTCAGTAACACCAAAATGCCAAGGGTCACACTAATGTTAGCCTGTGGCACTGCACAGGGCTTTTTGCATAATCACAGCCTGTGTCACTCTGCTTTGGCCAGACATTTCCATCAGGGGCCAAAAAGGCCATCGAGTTGGAGGGCAGGGATGGCTCCTGCTAGCTAGCAAGGACTGAATACTGATGTGCAGAGCAAATGCCTTCCTTTGTGGTGGTGTTTACCAGACAATCACTGAGAACTTTATTAGCATGCTTGACAGACACTGTGAAGTGTCAAAACTGACCACACAGGGAAAGGACACAGTGCTATTTCACTGGACTGGGACACCAGCTCCTTCAGCACATCCCACAGAGCAGAACCAGGACAGGGAGCAAGGGCGCAACCAGGACAGAGAATTGTCAGAGGAGCTTATCCTAATGTTGCAAATTAAACTGCGGTCTTCTCCTGATACACTTCCAAGACTACATTTAAGAAAAACAAAACAAAAAAGTAAAATATGTGTTCTGGGAACACTTAACAACCCCAAGAATTCATGGCCTGTCTGTAAGTCTTTAATGAGATGTTGGGGGGAAAGAGGTGCTCCTTTCCTCTCCTGCAGCAAAGGGAACTCAGCAGCCTGTTGCTTTTCCTCAGCTGCACTGGCTCTCTGCACAGACATTGACAGGTTTGGTGCTCTCCTTCCCCTGCTCCATTGTGTCTGTGCTGGCAGTGCTTCAGGCTGAGGACTCACCTGAGTGGCAGCACAGGCCAGCCCTGATCTTAGCGGGCACCACCTGGTACAACTACGACACCAACAGGTCGTGGTACCTGGAAATGCTCCCTGCTATTTGTTTCACAAAGCTACCCTCTGCTCCTCCTTGGAGTGGAAGAAGTCAGACAGCCAAATAATCTGCTACAGCAGCATGTCACAGCTGGATCAAGAAAACTTGGACCCTGAAGCCCTTGGCTATCTCCAGGTGCTCCCACTTGCTGTCAAGTGGAGCGCCTTTCCTCTCGAGTGCTGGCTGCTGTGAGAGGAGTTCCAGGTTTGCATCTCCCAGAGCATGGCTGCCTCAGCAAAGGGGGAGGATTGACACATCACACTCAGAGCAGCTGAGGTGGCTGAGCCATGGTGTGCCCATGTCCACATCTCGGGAAGCTGGCTATGGATGAGCTTTCGTGCTGGAGGGAGGCTGGGCAGGGGCACAGGTGAGCTCCCTCCCTCCTCTCCTCACCTCTGCAGGTCCCTGGGACTTGATGTGATCTCTCTGCCTCCTGCCTCAGGAGGAGGGGCAGATCATAGCACGCAACACTTCCAAAGCCTTGTCAGATTTTTAAACAAAGGGAAGTAATTGCCATCTTGGTGACAACTTGCATCTGACCTGCTTTCGGTGGAGATAACCCTTCATTTTTATCATGTCTTGTTGTCTAAATTAGGAAACTTTAATAATATATGCAATTTGTCATAAGGCTTATATGATAATGGTGGAAACTGATATAAAATGAAGACTTTATAATGCTGGATTAGTCTTATGAAACAGTAGTGTACCTTCATAAAGAGTCCAAAGAGCAATTATTATATGTGTTTGACTGGCACTGTAAAGTCGTTAGTTCAATCATCATTGACCAATTACTGCTTTATTGTATTTTCTTTTTATTTTTATGGTCAGAGAATGGCATTTTTCCCACAATCAGTCCTTGAGCACAAAGACAATAACAATTAAAAGAAATATTTTAAATCTGGATTTTATCTGCACAGAGGGACCCATCCGTCACTATAAAGATCAGTTTTGTGTGCAGCTGTATTTCAATCCAATAGCCCCCAAATATTCAGTTTTCCAGAATCAGAAGTTTTCATTTTAAACATTCTTCAAAAAATGAGTAGTTTGTGTTTCACAAACTTGCTTAAAATATTAGAGTTCCTTATGACCTTTCACTTGTTTAAACACTGCCTGTTTACAAAGAGGTGTGCGTGATAAGGTTGCATATGACACTGATTAGAGTCCAGATAAGAACGATTATTGTGGTCATTAGGGACAGACTTGGGCAGTATCCAATATTATCAGCCAAAAGAAATAGAGAAATGTAATACTGTGTGAAAATGCTTATTTATCCTGACAGAGTACTGACCCGCAAATAGGGGTTTGGTCTGTAATTAAGCCGAAGGTATTCCTTACAGTAGCACAGTAATTGTACCTGTCCTGAGCTGCGGCTGCCTGATCCAAAACTCAGGAGTGCAGGAGCAGCCTGGCCTGTGCTTAGGGGTGAGGTGCCTCGGTGACAGGCTGGGGGATGACCTTGACTTCAGCACGGTTGCATCGAGGACATGGTGTTGGATCGTGTTCAGAGCCAGGCGTACTGTGTGAAAACCAGCTTTTGACATCTAACGCAGCGTGTGTTCCCTTAATTGTGCCTGTGTGCTCCGTTGCCACCCGGGCACCCTGGGATGCCTGGCTGAGGCTGCCTGGGTTCAGGGAGCAGCCATGGGCAGCCCCTCGCTGTGGCTTTCCCTTGGGTGGCCAGGAGCCCCAGGAATCTCCAGGGACAGCCTGGCTGTCTGCACATGACTATAAGGTGCTTAGCTCCAGAGAGACCCAGTGCTGCCTGGCATCCCTAAATGAAAATAAACCCAAGCCCAGAATTTCTCTGCCTCTTCCTCCGTGCACAGCTCCTAGCACTGCCCAGAGGGGTGACTGCTCCTGCCCTGCGCTCATGCTCAGCCCTTCCCTTCTCCCAGGAGAGCTGCTTCCCTGCAGTGCCTGCCTGTCCTTGGGCAGGAGCTGGCTCCTTGGGCGTGCTGCTCTCCCTTCACCCTGTGAGGAGCAGCAGCAGCACACAGCACCACAGAACCTCAGGTGAGAACACGTGGCCTCACTTACACAGCTCAGTCTTGTGCTGTCTAGTGGGAGCTGTCAGGTGTGTTCTGAGTGGCAGCAGGTAAAACAAACTCTTTTTCAAAGCCCTTCCCAGTCCAGTGGGGAGTGGAGGAATGCATGGATGCTGCCTCTCAGCTGCTGCAGGTTTCCACAAGCTCAGCACTGGCAGAGCTTCTGGGTATGGATTTGTAAGGAGTGAGGCCATCCCCTTTTGCTGGTGGGATGCAGGAATGGTGGCTCTCCTGGGTGAGGTCCTGAGCAGGCTGCAGCTCCCAGACAGGGCTGTGACCAGGGCTCAGCATCAGCTGAGCACAGCTGCTCACTTCTTCAGAGACACTAGTAAGCCTGCCTTGTCCAGCTTTGTCCTCCTCTGGAATATATTTATATTTTGCGCTTGAGGTTAGCTTTTGAATCAGGAGAAGCTTTTTAAAGTATATAAAAAGCCCTGTCAGGGTGGGGAGAGGCAGGAAGAGGGAGCAAGTCACAGAAATGGAAAAAGGGCTATTGAAAAATAGTGTGTCATACAAAGGAAGTTCCTTCTTTTTGCTTATTTCAGGTTCACTGTGGAAGTCATTCTTTTTCCCTGCCTGATATACATCCAAAAATTTAATTTCGTTCCCAATTGGATGAGGTATCTACAAGTCCCTCAGCACTACAGTTAACTATAATTAAATGGTGAGAAAATCAGATTAACTGAAGAGGTCAGCCAGATCTCCAGACAAAATGGGTTTTTTTCTGCTGTTTAGAGGTGCACCAGGCAGCCTTACAACCAAATCCACAGGTGATTTACCCTGAGGTCATCGAGCAAGTTCCTCAGTCCTCATGGTCCAGTTTTGAAATAATTTGGTTTACTTAGATGTGGAAGCAATGAGATAAACCCCCTAGTTTAAAAAAGCCTGCAGAAAGCTGGTATTGTGTGTTCCCATCTGATTTCAGCTGAGTTTCTGTGCATAACCTCTGCACAGTCCCTGGCTACAGAGCCTGAAGTAACGAGGCTGTTGGAGATGAAATGCCTATCATGGCTCATTCAGTGGGAGCCCCCATCACAAGGACTGACAAGGCTTATGGTGGGTGAGGAATTTCTCCTTGGCTCCAGTCCTGCTGCATCCAGCCTGGGAAGTTTGACAAGCTACACCCATCTCCTTCCCACTCCTGTCCCAGTGATTTTATCCACGAGGGTAATTTTACTAAGTCAGACCCCTCCTTTCCCTCCCCCTCACTTTATTTTCTTAAGAGGCTTAATCAAAGGTAATTTGAGTTCCCATTGCTCTATCAATGGTTGTATTTAAAAGGGGCTTATCTGATTTCCATCACCAATTATGGGCTCCCATTTCTTGTTTATATCCATCTCAAATCTGACCAGGTCCCTGTTTGATTTTGATAGGAAGTCAGGGCTTCATACAAAGCTAAGGAGACTCTGAAGCACATTTGTTCGGGTAAAATAATATCTTGAGAATTACTTCACTCGTACTGCATGAGGAGGGGGTGGAATAGGGTGGTCCCTGCCACTTCTGTTGAAAAATAAATTTTGAAGCCAAGATAGTAAATATATCCCTGAGCCAACACAGTGGGAGGGAAATCACAGTGCCCAGGAATATTGCTATTAAGGAGACTTGAGGTCAGAGGTTAATGTAACAGGAGTTGGTCTAGCCAGAAAGGTCAGGAAAGGTTGGCCTTCTAAGTACAGAGCTGTTTGATGACTTAACTATTTTGGGCAAGAAAAACATCTCTGCCCATGTTGTCGGGAGATAGCTGGCAAAATCTGAGGTCTGTTAGGGAAGTGGCTGCTAAAAACTTACGGGGCAAATTCATGCACAAAATGAGCTATCCCTGGACCATTAATGTTTTTTCAGCTTTGACACAGCAGCTTTTAACCTGCTCCAGTGTTTTGCTGTGCTTGGTTTTAAAAATTAATTTATTTGAGGCATGTGAATGCCCAGGATGCTACCGTAGCTCACTCAGAGCTTTGGTACCACATATCAAAGTATGTGATGCCATTTCCCAAACTAATTCATCTAGCACACTCCTGGGAGAAACTGAAACCTTGGAGCCATTCCCAGCAGTGGCAGAGGGTTAGCAGAGGATCATACATTCAGGAGACAGTTGCCACTACATGGAGAGCTTTGTCTTTGCTATTTGGACAAGCAGGTGGATATTTTTATTTGCTTTATTTATTTTTTGGGTTTTTTTAAATTTTGCATAGCATGACGTCTGTAAAACCCCAAAAGTAGTCAGTCTCTTCTAATATTTACCACAGGGTAGCTTGGTGAGGTTAGTGTGAGCCTCCTTCCCCTTTGGGTTAACTCCCCAGGCTGCCATGAAGCCAGCTGGGGTGTTAGGCTGGACTGCTTTGCATCCTGCCCCTGCTTGCCAGGAGCTGGGGAACCCTGTGGTCTGGGCTGCCTGTCCCACAGCTGGACACTCAGTAGTGACCACACCAGCACAACTTCTGGACGGGCTGGAGCAAGGACAGGGTGAGCTTATGCCTGCAACAAAAGGCAGTCAGGAATTCTGCACGATAAAATGCATCTTCTCCTGGGAGACAATGAATATCAGGGTGTTTATTCCTCTTTCCAAAGCTATGGATATTCCTCAAGTACACAAGAACCCCCACTGTGTGGGGAGAGGGAGGCAAGGCACCTGAAACCTCAGCACTTTGTGCAGCAGTCAGCCGGAAAAGCCACCTACTGTGCTTCCCTGCTGTCTGCCAAAAGCAGGATCCCCCTGGGATAACATGTGCAGGGGCAGCATGTGAGCTGAGGGAAAGTACTGTAGGTTGGATGCCCCACAGACTCGGGGAGATAAATTAGTACTCTTTAAGTCTTTTTGCTGGGCCTTCTGTCCCTGAAGGGACTGATGGAGTAAAGCATAATGTGCTTTGGGAAAGGTGCATATTTGCTGTGTAATGAGGAGCTCAATTGCCTGCAGGAGGAGTCAGGAGCATGTGGAACCAGGAATTCTTCAGAACACTTGCAGAAGTCTCCCAGCAGTATATTCCAGCTGCATGCATTCGTGTCACTATGCAGAGCATCAGTGCCAGAGACACTGCACTGGGATTAACTGGTGATAAGAGCAATTATGAGGCATTTTGAAATGTCAGTCGCATGGAACCAACACACACAAACAAAGTATTCTTGGTCTGTCAGGCTGTATCTTAGTGGCTCTTTGCTGTCTCTTTGGGCTGGTTGAGTATTTCTTG
>VWZT01007877.1:604113-746385 GCA_013397055.1 Pachycephala philippinensis | reverse complement strand
AAAAAAAAAAAAATTATCTGTTTTCGGACTGCAGTGATTTATTTTCTTGTGTGGACAATCCCAAACTGAGTAAAAGCTAGTGAAAAAGGAAGTTCATCCCAGCCAACAATGCAAGCCCGTGATGGTGTAAGCACTGAAATATTTCAGAGGCAAGTTCCTCTCAAAATGGGTGATATGCATGTTTTGACACTCCTGTTATTTCTCTTTTGGGGGTAATGTCATGCCTCTTTCTCCGAGGACATCAGCTTGGAGGTATGTCCAATTGTTTTGACTGGTATAAAATGTAGAGGAGCTGCCCTGGAAAACCAGTCTGCCCATGCCTTGATGTGAAAGCTTGTACAACTCACAAAAGTTTAATATGAATTGCAGTAACTGGTTGCAGACTTTTAATTCCCGTTGGCACCTGTCTCTCATTACGAAAGGAGAAGCCCCTTTGCTGGAGCTTTCCAATCCTCTGGTACTGCTGATTGCTTCTCCACAGTGATACATACTTTCCTGATAGAGTGGCCACATCACACGTAAGGCGAGGTTAGCGTTGTTCCACATTTTCCTCTCCCTTCCTACGAGCTGCACGTTGGCCTCGTTCCATTCTCCCCACGATTGAGAATCTCAGCATACTTGATTTACTCTGTGCACTGCCCCTGTTGGTTGTGCTTTTCCTTTCCTGCAGCGGCCTGTGTGCTTCAGCTTTGCAATAAAGGCTCTGTACAACACACAGCGGGATCATCGGACAGATATTGGCAGGGCAGCACATCAGTGCCAAGCCAATTAAACCATTAAACCTGATACACTGAGCCTGACTGCAACTGGCTGTCTGAGGTCCTCACCAAATATGCTCCAGAGAAGGGGGATATGAACAGAATGTGCAGAAGGGGGCCCTGCAGGAGGAGCTGGGAAGCTTTGACATCCATGCTTTTGAGTAATTACATCGGTTTGGACCGTAATGCAGAAAAGATTTTTTTAGTGCTCACATTAAGAAACGACTCAAATTCTTTATGATGTGAGATTAAATTATTTCATCCCAGATAAAACTTAAGACCAGCAAAAATCCTAATGCTTGATTGCTCTGGAGGTAATATTTCAAGACTTGAATCATTCTGTTTTAAAATACCTCAAGTTTACAATGATAAATCTACGAAGCACTAAAAATCCTACTCAATCAACTCTGGTTCTTGGAATGGCATCTGCCTTTGAGCTATAAAAATAACAGATGATTTTTTGATAGCTTATCAGTTAACAGACTGCTTAGTTAGGATAGCACATTTTTATGCTAATCTTAGGGCTGTGATGAGGGAGAGAGAGAAAGAAAATCTATAGTATTATTTTGTATCTACTTTAAGTTCAGCCTAGCTTTTGGAAAAGATCTGTCCTCTTCCAGGGATTGCCAGCCACACGGGGGTTTCAACACTTATCTGAATGGAGGTGGAATTGATTTAAACATGTTAAAATGGTAGTATATGTGACTGTTTAATGGTGTCTCTTGTGCACCACAGAGCAGACACAGGAGGCAAGGAAAACAGGTTCTGAGTGCTTGCTGGCATGGCTGCAGAAGCGAGTCCATGAGCCCAGAACAGGCGGCATCACTGTCTCTCTGAGGTTACAGGTGCCTTCATCTCTGAGAGCTGGTGAGGCAGAGGGCAGGAGCAGAGATTTTCCAAACCCGTGATCCTACTCCCTGCCCTTGGCCCTGCTGCTGTGTGTGTCCTCTGAGAGAGGTGGGAGGAGACAGTCTGTGCTGGTGGGAGGCTTTTGGAAGGTAGCAGAATGGGCGGCAGTTGGGGAAGCACCTGGGCTTTTCTGTCCAAATATCAGATGTGCATGCTGTGGTCTTGTCGGAGGGTTGCAACGGAGAAATTGTTCCTTCCATTTATGTAATTTCTTGATTCCCTAGGACTGTGATTAGTTTGGCAAAAATAATTATTGCAACAAATTTGAGGCTGATTTGGCATTTTTCTGGCATGAGTTAGAATTGACGGTGTCTCAGTGGCCAGGCAAATTGAGTCCTCTTTTTGTTCACTCTGAAGAATTCTCATATTCTTTAAGCAGAAATGATACTCACTTGGCTTGGCATCCACTACCAGTTCCTCTGGGATATTAAGTGACAACCTAGATGGACCTTGATTTGACCTACAGTTTCACTTTTGCATTCTTGTGTCTTTGATCTCTCATTTGAATATATTCTTTTTCTAATTTCTGTGATATGAAAAGCAAAAATATTTTTATTTTTAAATAATAAATTGAATCTACATTCACACCTGATTTTCCTTGAATTTAAGGTGGGCAGGCATAAGGTGATAGTGATTTGAATTTGATGCTCTTTGCTGAGATTCCTACCTAATTCTATTTCTTTGGAATGGAGAAGACTACTTTAACTAAAAATTAGCAGGAGCATTAAAAATATGTCTCATACAATCAGTTTTCCTTATGTCTTTTCTCTGCTACGCTGACCATGACTTCTTTCTCTTTTGTCTCATGAAGAATTATTTCAGATGTATATAAAACTGTTTCATGAAGCATGAGAGCTGCCCATGGAGGTAAAGCTTGTTCCTTTTCTCTGATAAACATGCCAACAGCAGTCAGTCTCCTTGATCTCTCTGACAGGGACAAGTAACAAGCTAAGACTAAATGAGGAGGCATGTGAAACCTTTGTCTGCGTTTGTTTCAGCTGGGAATTTGTACTTTAGAGCTGGGGTAAATCAAAGTGGCACTCAGCCCTTGACTGGCCAGTAGCAACAGTGTGTTCTCAGTCAAGAAAAGCGTCCTGACAGACCCAGAGAGGAATTTTGTCATCCATTTACCAGAAGTGGGTCCTCTTGCTCTAGATTTCATCCAAAGTAAAAATGTAAGGGATACCGGGAAATAAAAACTGAAACCTGAAGATATGAAAGGCTATTAATTAATACACGTAGATGACAAAATCAGGGATATTTTTCCCCTTTAGGATCAAAGCCAAAGAAACATACTTGGTTCCCCAATCTTGCGTGCATGCAGGAAGGAGAAAAGAATGAGACTGGCTGCTGCCTTCCCTACAGTTTGGAGACTTCCTCAGGCTCACATTTTCCTTTTAGATATGCCACTTGGCTCCAAGCATTGGAAGGAGGAGGGATGGTGTCTGTCTTGGTCTGCTGCAGATCTTTGTCCTCAGGAAATCATCCAAGGTGCATTTGTAGAGGAGCAAGCCAAGCCCTTCCTCCATCTGAGCAGGCTGGAATTTGTACACACAGTGTCTGAAATGCAGAACGACTGGAATCTGTGCTTTCATGGGGTTGCCTCTTTTAAACTTGCATATTTCTTTACAGGAAACTTTTGTTGAAGACTACCTTACCCAGAGAGCATCTTTATCAGTGACACAAACTCCTTAAGAAGAGTCAGTGTAACTAAAATCAGCTGATAGTGCTGTGCTCCCACACACCCCCAAATTCTGGGTAGGTGCATTAAAAGAAAATAGACTTTCTGTGACTCTCCTAGTTTTTTATACTCTTGGGTTAAGTCAAGAGCCTGAAGAGATGAGTCTTTCAGTCACCTGCATCTTCATCCAGGCATACTTACCAGCTAAAAATACTATTAAGGATTGGAGCGAGAAAGTTTAATTACTTTTTCCTTGCGTCAATCAACATTCTGGTGAATTTGGATCTCGTGGTTGGACAAGGCAGGTAAAAGGTTTTCTTCAGTAGGCCAGTCACCATGCTGGCTAACTTGCTAGAGGATTTCCACGCAGACTAACCTTGTATCGTGGCTCTTGATGCAGCACTACAATGGCAGATTGACTTTTCTCTGTGCTTCCATTCTCCCTGCTTCCAATGCAAGGTGCTCCATTACTTACGCACACATAGAAATTTACTGAGCCCCTCTCCCAACAGGAGGACTTCAAGAAGGGTAAAATTTTAAAAAAGCCTACTCTTTAAAAGTTTTTGCTGAATGGTGTGTGAAAAGGAGTAATAGAAAAAATTTTTTACAACTTCAGACTCTGAAAGTGCTCAAGAGGATAGAAGCTGAAGACAAACAGAAGTGTTTGTTTTTATCCCTAAAAGGAAGGTAGTCAGGTTTCAAAATGCCTGCAATACAATGAGTCTGTGTGGCAGAGACAAATGCTCATTAAAATGAGTTTACTGCATGAGTTACAGAACTTTACAGAGATTTCATGAAATCTAATGCTGAAAATTAATGATAGCAAATAACAAGGCTTTGATTAAGCTGATGGGAATGAAAGTTCTTGGAGAGATTGGATTAAGATTAGATGGAAACTATCAGTACCTGCTAGAGACAATTGAGCTAAATATTATGGTTCGGGGCTCGTGGTGACTTTTTAACACGTAGCTTGTTGGTTACTTGAGGTAGGTAAGCAAAACACATGCTAGTTTAACTTGCTTTCACAAGGTTTCCAGGCATGGTTACAGCTAAACATTTTACAATTGCTGTGTGTCATTTGGAGTTAGAATTTCCTTCTTTCTAATGTTTCTTCAGCTTATTTTCCCCCTCTGGACTGTGCGATATTGTGCAAAAGAGGCTGCGTGGGTTTGGGTTTTGTGCATGTGTGAGTGAGAGGGAAGAGAGCAGTGTAACAGTGACTGATTTGGGTCCTGTTGCTGCCACGCACTGAGCTCCAGTGCTCCGATGCTTCCGCGCAGTCCCGCTGCCGGCGTGGGTGAGGCACTGCCTGGGGTTGTGATCTCCACAGAGCTCAGCTTTTCTACCCAGGTCGTTTAATTGGGTGCAAATTGTCTGTGTAGGTGAGAGTGGTGTGGGAATCAGATCAGCTTAAAGGAGGCTACAGATGACTGCCAACAAGGAGAAGGAAACTCTTCTCCTCTTCATTCTGTACTGGGTGCACAAGAAATAACTGGGGAAAGATGAGAAGTCCAACCCCTGTCACCCGTCCTGGGATTTTCCAAGCTCCCTCGGCCAAATTATTTTGACGGTGTTCACAAGATTGAACAGAAAACCCAGTCTGGATGCCTAACTCCCTTGCCTTCTCCTTGTTTAGGACACACTTCTCGGGGAGAGGCAACCTTCCCATTTATGCAAAGAAAATGTGAATATGTGGGCCACAGCCCAAAGATGGGTACTTGTTTTGGAGTGAATGGATTTTAGGGGTTTTTTCTATTAAAACCTTTCCATCTTCTGTGCCTTAAATCTTAATTATGTCAGGCAGATTAATGTAAAATGTGCAAGACTTAAATTATTGGAGCAGCATCCTTAGTCTTGCTTGCCTCAAAAGGGATCCATGCTCAGTGGTATGGGACACACAGAGTGGATGTTTCCATGTTTCCCATGCTGAAAGTATCCTCTTAATACATATAATATTTACTTTCACCTCAAGTACATATCAGGGATGATGGCAAAGTTATTACTGGGTGGTCTGTCATTCTCCCCTCTCTTGTTCCAATGAGTATTGAAGCATTTGGCAGAATGCAGAGCAAGTTCAAAAGGATTGAGCGCCAGCATTTTGTCTGGAATACCTGTCTTTTCTTAGTTAAGAAACATTCCCTTGGATATTTCTTCACCTTGGCATAGACAGATGGCCTTCCCTTAGACATCACTCATTCTCACAGCAATCCATGAATCAGTACCTTAGAAAAATGAAAAACGAAGTATTTTGGGGGACTTTTTTTCAGCACAGTAAATGAAGCTTAAGAAAAGTACTTCCACATCAATGTGAATCTTTTTCACTTTTTTTTTTTTCGATGTTGTAAGTCAAGCCACAGAGCTGATAAATGTGTTATTTACGTGGTGCTATTCAAAGCCTTGTGATTTGGGGCCAGGCCGTGGCCGTGGTATTTAGCCTGGATGTCAAGGTGTGGATCACACCGAGGTGATTGCCAACTGCTCTGCGCTGAGACATTTTGAGAGCAACGACATTTCGCTCTGCAGAAAGGCAAGAAAACAAGCCATTCCCCTCTTCCCCTGCTGCAACGGTTTTTATTTTACACCACCGAGAGATGACATAAAATTTGATGAATTTCATCCTTTTTTTTTTATACCCACTTGAACTACTATATAAATATTAATAGCTAAACACATTGCAAACAGGTGGGACCCGTTCTGCCTCTGGAGAGCTGCCACCACTAAGTGATATCTCAGATGGGGTGACAGAACTTTCCCATGTGGGCGCTGTCTCTCCCTGCCAGCCCCTCGGACACGCCTGGAGCTGAGAGCTCTTTGTTTTTTTTGGGCTTTCTTCTTTTTATGGTATCGCTATAACAGTTTTTCTTGGTCTTTTAACAGCTCATTCAGAAGGAGAAGGACAGGGAATTAAAAGCCATTTTTTTCATTATCTGTTCTAGTTAGTGGGGTGTTTCAAAGGGGGTTTGTTCCCGATGACAACAGACCCCCTGTTGTGTGTTTGTGTCTGAGGGCAGCGTCTCTAAAACAGTAATAAAGAAGTGTTTATCTCTGAAATGTTCGGTAAATTTGGCTTCCTAGCCTCGCCTGTTCCTCTATAACCTGCTTTGTAGGTGCTGTTCAGGGAGTGGCTGTGAGCATCTACCCTGTGTGTGCTACTGGGCAAGGAACGGCCGTATCTGTGATTTCCCCCTGCAGCTGGGCTGCTTTGGGCTGGATTTTGGGCAGCAAAGGGAAAAGGCTGGTTACAAGAAGCTGCAGGTCTGGACGTAAGACCGAGAGGTTGTCGGGGACAGCGTGCACAGGGGAATGCCTGAATTACCCAGTTACTCCTACTTATTCTATGATTATTTCCTCCACCCTGTCCTGATTATAGCATTCATCCCTTCTTCACTATAAAATCTTAAAGGAGCAGTAATGCTTAAAGTTCATTTGTCACAGACTGTTTTGGGGGTCATTTGGCTGCGGTGCTCTCTCCAGCCTGATGGAGCTGTTGGAGCAATTGCTGTTGCCTTCCCAGGGCATGTCGAGCTTCCTTGTTTTCCCTGAGGAAGTGGTGGCTGATTTCCTGAGCAAAATCATGGGTGGAGTTCAAAAGGGTCATTCGAGTTTTGGTTTTTCTGCTCAAAATTAAATTTCCACAGAAGCTGTCAGCACGTTTTATCTTTCAAACAATTACAGATCCAAAAAGGTTTGTTGTTTTTTTTTAAATCTAATTTTTCCCTAAAATATTTTTTGATGAAAAATATATTATGCTGTTCATACCATTTACTTACTTCTTTCCTGTTAAAACTAGAGAGGTGTAATGTAGCTCCAGCCAAATTTGGGAGTCTGTGAATCTGTGACTTGTAGGCTACATTGTACTCAGAATAGTTTTAAGTGACATGTTTCAATAATTTTTAATTTCTCTTTTTGCAATAATTGAGAACAGAAGAGAAGGTTGCTGCAGTCGATGGTGTTTTGTTTGGGTTTTTTTCCTTCCTCTAAAAAGCCTCCACAAAAATTAAAGATTTAAATTTTCCCCAGGGGCAAGAACAGAAATATTAGTGATGTGCCACTTGCTTGGTGGCACCGTGGAGGGAACGGTACAGGCATGAATCAGGCACTGCTGGCAGAGTCACTTTCCAATATGTGCAAATAAAAATGCAGACCACATATTACATCTGGGGTCTGAAGATTTACCAGGCTGCCATAAGGCCATAAGTTTGATTGTTTGCAGTTTTTGGGTTTTTTGAACAATCTAAACAGGCTGCATGAAATGCTGCCTCCATTTTTTTATTAATACATCCTTAAAACTGATTCTTGCTGGGGAGACTCCAGCATTCCTATTTAATGTTCTGATTAATGAGCATAAACAAGGCTTTTAAGATATTTTTTACCTGTGTATAATCAAGCCATCTAGCCACCAGTAACTGCAAATGTCACAGATTTCAATGGTCTCTTTGGGACTTTTAATCTGTTTGCTTTTATAAAGGAGGTGATTTTATTTTTACATTAAGGAAGCATTAACATCATTAAATGGGCTCCCACTTTATGATAACTGCAAATGTCACATTGATCCAGAAAGATAAGAAAATGTGCTCGTCTTTGGAACAATATCCAAGGCAAGAGCAGGCAACCCACACTATTTGCATTAAAAAACAAATTGTATAAATGCAGAAGATTGATGTGCCATCTGTTCATGTCCTTCACTTTTCTGGCTCTTCTGTGTTGAGATATTTTTATGGAATAGTTACGTTTATTATTTTGAAAATGACTCACAGGTTAAAAAAGTTTACGATGGGCAATATAAGTTGAAGATACTCATTTACAGTATCTCAGGTATAAAAACTGGCATTAAAATTAACTTCCATGCCCACAAACAAACTACAGTATTCTGCAATCTGTATTACCTAGATCCTAGGATCAGAGAAAAAGACTTTACTAGCAGCACTAGCAGTTTATGATGTGAATCCAAAATATTTAATTTGTACATTGGACTTCTCAAGTAATACAAAGGCCTTCAGAAAGGTATAGTGTCTAGAAAAAGCTACTGACTGGGCTTTGTAACAAGAAGTTGAATATGTGGTGGGACTTGTTTAATGTCAGGCTGTGTGTTCCCATGAAACCCTGGCGTTAGCTGAGGAGGATGCAGTGAGTAAAGTGCTGAACTGTCAGAATGTTTGTCAGAATGCAAAGCCCAAATCCCAGGCGACAACTACTGCAAGCCCCAGAAAAACACCATGAGGAAAACCTGTCTGCCTCACCACGATCCCTCACTATCACTTCCGTGCCCCTCCTGCCTGCCACACCAAACCTCCTGTTGCCTGGAGCAGTGCCCATTGAGGCAGTCCTCTGCAGGACCAGCTTTTTGTTTTGTACCAAGCTCCATTTGAAAGTTATCCTTGTCCCTGACTCCTCTGGAACTGAGGACACGATGGTGGAAGGGTAGGGGAAGGCAGAAGCGTTGCTGTGATGCCCAGAGGCTGGGAGCTGGCATATGTGGCACAGCACATGGGATGAAAGAGATGGAAGATCCCAACGGTGACTGACAGCTGGGAAGGAAAGAACCCAGTTGCAGGGGCTGTTGAAAGCATCAAGTCTCCTTATCTCCTGAGAATGGGGCCCATACAAGCCTTCTGAACAGCAGGCAGGAAATGGTGGCTGGCAGAAGGGGGCTGATATTCGTCATGCAGGGTCAGAGAAACCACCGAGCCCATGAGGCCCTTCAAATGTAAACCACAACACCCAGAACATTCACTTTTGGAGATATGCAATAGGCTGGATTTAATCTCCTCTCTCCTAATACGCCTCCTGCTAAAAATGGAGTTGCTTAGAACCTTTATGAATGGTCTCATGAGACAACAGAATTGTCTGATCCCTCTCTGAACGCATTTAACTTTTGGGTTCCACAGCATGCCACAGCGAGCAGTTCCCAGGTTAGCTATGCTCTGTGTGCAGACCTTGTTCCTGCTTTGCCTGCTTGGACCCTGCTGCCCAGTCTGGTACTTTTCCCATCTTGAGCTCTTGGTTTGGAAAAAACACTGAGCCATCAGTTTCCTTGAATGATTTGTCTTCTCCATGTTTCCTTAGGTTTATCAGTTTCTGATAATCTCTTAGTCATTATTGGGAGCAGACCGTGTATCAGAAAAATATGTTATGAGCTAAAGTTTCATGTTTTAAACCCAAGTGAAAATATTGTGTTGGCATTGGTGGTGTGCTTGATAGCTGCAGCTCAAATGAAGATACTGTCCTACAGCCTTTGTTTAGTGGAACATGGAGTTCCATGATTTTCTGAGAGTCATGGGGGATGAAATGAAGAAGAACAAATCCATTTTTGATTGGCACAAATCAGTAGTACACAAGCCTGCATCTTCTCTACTGAACTTGTTTTAGTATTGGCCAATTGAAATACTTGAAAATAATTTCAGTACAATTTCAAGACATACTAAAAATATCTCAGCCCAGAGGTGTTCTGCCAAAACCTAGCAAAGCAGGAAGCGGGTGCATGGGCAAAAGAAGTGATTAAATGTGCCCAGAAATAAAGTGAAGAGCTAATGACTCATACTCAGCATGGTTTTATAACCTGTATGCAGAGCCTGACTCATCATGCCACCTAATCATACCCATGGGACAGGACTTGGCGAATGTAAAGTGCTTCCCATCTTTTCAAGGTGTCTGCCCTACCCTTTAAACCAAACAGGTTTGCCACTGCCTCAGGAAATGCTGCATTTTTATACAGCAGTCAAGTCTCACGGATGCCACACTACCTGGGATTTCGGCAGTAATATGATGGAGGTGATTTGCCTGTTTGTGTTTAACAGTGTAACTTCTGTCACATCACCACACATGGCACCACAACTGGAGTCACAGGGTGGCCAAAGGTGACTCACATCTAAATAAGTTCTGTATATGTATTGTGGTTCCTTAATGGATCTCAAAGTCCTTATTGCTGAGTCTGATATATCAGTCTGCCTCACAAAAATCAGCTACAGAAATTGAAGATGAGGCAAATGAAACCACACTATTTCAAAACAAAGAGGATTAAATTTTGCTGTTGGAATACCTTTTACCTTCTTCAAACCTTTTCTAGGAATGCTTGGCTAAAAACTTCAGTTTTTTAATTGTGTATTGAACAAGGGAATATACAGCACACATGGCACCTAAAATTGACATTTTCTTTTTAAGTCGATAAGCCACGTCCTTAAAATTTTACATTTTGTCTTTTGTTAAAGAAACTCACCCTTAAATTGAAGAAGACAGAAGTCCATCTTTCTCTTTGAGGAATCTGATGTTTCTGCTCTCAGGTGTACTGCCAGGGTCATAAAATTATTTTTCAGTGAACAACCTTTTCAAATAACTTGTGTGCTGAATAAGCTCACCTCAAAAAAGACCCAGCGTTTATGTCTCGCTTTGAGAGGGAGGCCAGCTTTGATGGAGTCTGCATGTCTAAGACTTTTCAAACAATCTTTATCACACTGCTCCTGCTAACTATGTGCACAAAGTGTATCCTACCCTACAGATCAGTATGCTGTACAGCTAAAAAGAAAATAACATTTAAAAAGCTCCAGATGTTTGAGTTGATGAAAAGAAAAGGAACAGCTCAGCACCGTAACACCAATCTTCACTCATCATCTTCTGTGCTTCCTCTCTCTGGGCTTGTTTCTGTCTTTCACCCAAGACTTACACTGTAAATAGACCAAAGCAAGGACAAGCTGCCATGATATTTCCTGGTGCAGACACCAGCAAACTGACCCAGGTCTTGACATGCAGCTGAAGCTCCTAGAGCTGCTACTGCAGTTTAAACAAGGGCTATTAATTCCAGGTGCTCTAAAAGTAGTTCTGGAATGTCATGATAAAATAGGGAATGTCCTATTAAGGAAAAGCTTACTGCTTTTGCACACCTTCAATTGCTTGGAACCTTCCTGTTTTGATGGAATGGATTACTTGATTTTCATCTGAGCCTTCAGTGAACCTGGGAGTCACCGGAGCCAGCACAACCAAAAGGCATGTATTTCTTATGGAATGAAAGCAGTGACTCAGGCTCTGTGCAAGTTCATCCTGGACTGAGATGCACACTGTCAATGTAGCAGAGTAGAACTGCCCACAGTCAACACCATTCAGGCTGCAACTGCCACGAACAGCTGCAGGAGAAACCTCACACCTTCTGATGTGCTCAAGGCATTTGGAGACCTACCTGCTCTTTGGTTTCAGTGGGATTAAAACACCTGACTCTCTTTAAATTGTTTTGTGGATCCTGAAAATGACAAAAAACACACCAGGAAATTACAGAAAATTGAGAGAAGCCCAGATAAACAGCTGAATCTACTGACCATTTTGCAGGCTGTGCCCTGCATCCTTGTAAAACACTGTGGTTGACTGTGCATCTTGCCAGATGTCAGGTAGAAAGCCCATGATGAATTGCAGATAGTTTTTTCCAAAGACTGTCAGTGTAATTTTCACACTTCTTTTGGAGTTTGGGGGGAAAGAAATATCTACTTCTGTGCTTGTGGCAGTAGGAGAACAGCCCGTTTTTTGGTAATTTGGGAGCCTGGTTTCATGCAAGGCTGAGTTCCCAGGTTAGTTTGGTCAGCTCTCCCTTTTCTTCTCCACCTTGGTTTCAGTGCCTGGAGAAAGGCCGTGTGCTTAGACTGACCAGAGTTGTGAAATGCTGAGCCTTTTATATCCCTCTGACTGCTGTTGTTATTTCAGCATGTAGCTCGGTTGTGTATGCTTTGTTTCCTTTCCAAAACCTGCTTGAAAGCTATCCTTAGAACATCCCTGGCAGCAGCACCATGGCTGCATGGAATTGCATCCAAGCATTTGTTGGTGTGCATGCCCTTCCACACACGTACTCCTCATTTCTGCCACGGGTGTGACAGCAGAGCTCAGGACTAGGCAGGGAGGACTCGGGCATCGCTGCTTTTGTGTGGGTAAAAAGATGCAGACAGAGGGAGAGAGATTTATATCTCTGTGAGAATGGCTTGAGTTGCCACTCAGCAGCTTGGGTGGATGACCTTCGCACCAGGGAAGAGTCTGGTCTACAGTCACTGCATTTTACTCCTGTTCATAGAAAAACCACATAATGTTTTAGCTGCGTTTTGTCACAAAAATAGGTTACAAAGAGAAAGAGGCCACTAAACTAGCTGCTTCAAGGAGGGGGAAAGGGAAGAAATTCAGCACTGGTTTATGTATTTGTCTGTGGGAAACCTCTAGAGCTTTGCTTTTTGAGATGGCCAGGGTGTGGTGGCACAGTTTTTTTTGTAATGGAAACCATTATTTATGTGACACTTAGACCACAATGCTCATTTCACTCATTAACTCAGCAACATTAAGACTGCTCTCCAGACAATGGGCGTTAGACATTCAGCGTATTGTTATTTCCATGCCTATGCCATTTATGCAATGGAAGATGTTTGCATATTACATTTGTCACAGACAACTATGGGGTATCAGATGTAGCGGTATTATTTTAAAATAGAACTGTAAAATGCAACTAAATATGCTCAGCTACAGATAGCTTTGGATTTTCTAAACTGAAAATTCCCATAATCTTACAAGAATGTGCTGCAATGCGATGTTAATGGCTCAGGGGACTGGTGAAGGGAAACAAGGTTTCTTAACTCTTGATAAATAACAGAAATCAAACCCAGCTTGATCATGTCTGAAAGTCACTATTATTCTCAGATTTACTTGTATTTTGGTTTGGTTTGGTTGTGGTTTGACTAGATGAATATATGATCCAGTTTATCTAATAAAAAGGTGACTCATTCTGATATTAAAAAAAAAGAAATCAGATTTAAAACTGAAAAACAAACATTTTTTAGGTACTAACACAAAATGAGGGCTTCCTCACTCCTCTTCTTGGAATGAATGCTCCTAAATGAATCCTCCCCAGTGGAAGCCTTTCTCCCCTCCAGGATGAAGTGGCAGTGCTGGAAGTCAAGTCTGCACTCATTTGCACCGTGGGTGTGCTTGCAAAAGGTTTGCTGCACCTTTGGCTGGAGAAGGGAGCACTGTTAACCTGTCCAGGAAGCACTGTTAACCTGGGAATAGCTCAGTGGGAACCTGGAGGGGTGGGAAGTGGCGGGTGAGGATCCCAGGTTGCCTTACAGCACCACAGCAGAACCCAGACTGGTTCAGCCCCAGGGCCATATTGTGCTTCAAGGGAGTAGATTCTGAGAAATTACATGTTTTAACGAAGAATGTTAAAAAAAGTCTGAGGAGGAGCAGTGGAAGGGTATGTAAAAATCCTCAAGTCTGGAAATACAGCAGGTAATGCTAAAAGACAGTACGGTTGAGGTAAAATATACAGCAATTTTGTTCTGCTATGTAAAATAAGCTTTTGATTTATGGAGTGTCAAAAATGTAGATTTCTACGCCTTTCACGATGAATTTTTTTGGCAAATTTTTGGATGAAAATTATTATGGGAAAAATGTTCAGAATATAATTACGGCTTTGCTGAAGAATTGAGGGCTCTTTAAAGATGTTTTCTTCTTGTATCTGCCATTGCTGCTGTCAGAGTGCCTCGCTGAACTACTGGGTGGCCCCAGCTGTTCTGTATATTTTACCCCACCCCCTCTCCAGGGAGTAAAAGCACATTTTGGCCCAATACTTGCTAGAAATGAATTGATTCCCCTGCAGACTCCGTGCAGTACATGCTGAGATAATTAAACAAGGACTGTAAACTGTTGTAATAAAATATCATGATTTGAAGTAGGGATAATCATCTTCATTTTGTGGTGGGACAGCACCTATGGGGTCCTGGCCCATAATGCCCATAAAAATGGTAATACAGAACATCCTTCATGCGTCTTTGCTTCTTTTGGGAGGCAAAGTCCAGCTGAAAGCATTTTGAATGCTAGTTATTTTAACGAAAAGTATTTTTATTTCTAGCTTCTGCAATTGGAACAGTGAAATTTGAGTGGGAACATTATTTTACCAGAGGAAAGCTTAGCCTACAATTTAGTTTCAATCTATTTGGTTAGAAGAGTTGAACAACAAGACTTCGGGGGCATCCACTGTTTAATAACCTCACAGTGAACTGTTTGTAGTGCATCTATTTTTTTAGCACTTGGCACCCTCTTGTAAATGTACCATGGACCCCCCCAAGGACTTGCTGTTGCCTCCTCTGCTTTGAACACTAAAGGAGCAGGAACCTCACCCTGTTTATGAAACTGATGCTAGCCTCACCTGATGGCCCAGATCCAGTCGTTCCCTCCAGGGACCTGTGTTTGGTATCAGTGTATCTCTGAGCACCACATGAATCCCTTCTCTTCAAATCTGACCAACTTACTGTTTGAGTATTGCATACTCTTCGTTATTAACAACATTCCATTTAAATTAACCATTTCTCCTTTGTCAGAAATTTATCACTAGTTTTCACACAGGCCAGGGATGAATTAATATGAGCCATAAGTGCATTAAAGTTTGCATGCTTAGCTCTTCCTGGAGGCTGTTGTGAAGGTCAGTCCCAGACTGAGCAGGAGCACATCAGTATTGCCTCTGTGAGGTGTGGGTGTGGGCAATGGATGTAACTGAATCTACATGCAGTGTCTGGAAAGATCTTATGTCCAGCAAGCCACTTACTCTTATCTTGCTGCAGTATCTAACAATTAGAGATATTAATTAACACTTCCCTCAGCACTACATAAGGTCTGCATTATGGTGTGCATCTACAGCATGGGCTTCTGAAGGAGAAGACATTAGTGCCAGGATGCTCCTCGGTGACCTGCAGGGAGGGGACCAGGTCTTCATTCTTTGTCAGCCAGTGGGTTTTTTGCTTTACACAGCCACTACAGAGACAGGTCAGATCCTGATCTGGGAGAAACCTGTGTGCTGTGACTCCAGTGGGCCCATTGCAGGCTGCAGAGGCCGGGGAGCCGGGCCCGGGCCCTCTCTGGCCGCTCGGAGCTCTCGCTGCTGGCTCCCTTCAGCGCTCTCTTCTCCTCCTGCCATTAGTGCTTCTATAATTAAGCTTCTGCCATCGTTCGCTGCCCTTTTCTACACATACACCCTCCTACATCTTTTGGAGGAATGTTCCCTTAGCAAAACAGTTTGCATGTCAATTGCTGATACAACATTGTGTTCTCGGTGCCATGAGGTTATATTAGCACTTATATTTGTGTTCACAAGGGTTGCTTGCATACATAAAGCTTGTGAGTGTTTCAGGGCCATAGTATGCAGTGTTACTGGGCAATAATCTTATGATGTAACCATAAACCTCGATTGTCTGTTTAATATCTCAGATGTTTCAATTTGCATTTCGTTAAAACTTGGCAAAAGGTTATCAGCTCAGATCCAAAATTCTCACAAAAATTGTTCTAATATGTAAAGTAAGTTTTGATTTATGGAGTGACAAAAATGTAAATTTCTAAGCATTTCAGTTTATTTTTTTGCCAAACTTTAGACTAAAATGACTTTTTTTTTAAAGTGAAATGATTCTGGATGCAGTTATTTTCATGATTGTGGAGTAAAAGCAGTTGAAGATGTTAATTTAACTGCATTTACAAATAACTCTGGTAAAGAGCATTGCTTCCCAGGAAATGAATAAGATGTCTATACTGAGCTTATTAAGAGTTAGATGTATAGACAGAATATGGTATTATTTTTTGCTGGGAACCTGAGTATAAAATAAATTATAAGTATATTTAGTATTACCAAAATATATATTGCTCTTGATCTCCTCATGAACGCTGTTTACTCATTCCAGAGCTGCTCTGCATTATAAAATATGACATATTATTGTTGGGTAACACTTGTTGTAAAAGAGCACACTACAAATATGTAATATTTCAACAGAGACTTGTTTTGCAATAGGAATACCTTTGACCGTTGAGGAAAATACTCATTTCATGCTGTATTTACTGCTGGAATATCATTGAAAGTACGACACACTTCCAGTGTATATACATAGATAGATTTTGTAGAAGAAATGTCCAACAGCAGATTGCCTTTGATGGTATAAAATTTGAACAGTGGGATAGTCTCAGATTTGTAGTAGTAGTTTGGAGAAGGAAAGAGTATCAACAGCTCACATAAAAAATCCTCAATTTAAATTCAGTTACCATATTTTCCTTTAAGATACACAGAAACACGATATTTCTTTCATAAATCCCTACTTTGTTGTTGTTTTATACACAAAACAGGCAATGGGGTCTCTTGTGTTTAATCATTTTAATTAAAAGTGTGAATTTTGCCAGTTGCATCAGCTGGTCTATCATTTTCTGTGGAAGGATTTCTGCTGTGAAACTGGTTTTAAATCTGGTTACCTTTTAATATTTGAAATCCCAGAAAAGTGTCTGGATTCAAAGAGAAAAATATAACTTATTAACCTTGTTTTTAATATTGGAATGTTGTTATTTAAATTTGATATTTTCCAACAAGTCTTCAAAAATACTCGTTGGGTGGGGTGCAAGGAATTCAGTGTACTTGTAGGCACAACTTCTCTAGATAAAGCTTGAAATATCTCATGCAAGAAATGTCAGCATTTCCAAATTCTTTTTCCCCAGTGAAACAAATTAAAAAAAAAACAAAAAAACCAGAAAAGGAACATTTTCACACAGCGGGGAAAGGATTCTGAGGAGTTTTGAATGGGAAATGTCAAAACAGAAAGTGTAACTGTTTCAGTTTTCAATTTCTTTACATTTTGATTCAAGATGAGATTTTTCATTTTGATTATCTCTATCACAGAATGAAAGGCCTTTGTCAAAACTGCCATTTTCACATGAAAAAGTTTCAAGTTCTAAAAATCACCTTTTTCCGGTGAGAAATCTTGTTGACTGAGGCAGCTGGACCAGCTGGACTGCGATGCTGAGCTGCAACCAACAGCTGTCCAGGACTCACGCGTGGGTTTTAGGGAGGCTCTGCTCCTCAGCTGGGGCAGCCTCCCAAGGGAGCTGGAAGGGACCATCATCCCGGTGAGTGGAAGGGACCATCTGGCTTTGGGTGGCTGTCAGGCAGTGTCAGGTGGCAATGTGGCCCCGCAGCACCTTGAAGGAGGTGCAGGAAAGCACAGGGAGTGTGGCACGGGAAGGGACGTGGCCCCGAGACATGGCCTTCATCAGCCCACCCACGGACCAGCAAGACTTGATGTGCCAGATGTGCCAGATGTGCCCCATCCCGTGTGCACAAACCATCTCCCTGAGAGGCGCCCAGGATGGAAGGCTCCAGGATATGTTGATCAGAGAGTTTCTCACAGGCTTGTATGTCTGAAATGTCAGGCACTGTGCTGACGCTTTCGGGCTTGACGCTTTCATGTGCTTCAGCCACGGAGCAGTCAGGGATGAAGGACAAATCTGTGGTTCCTCCCTCGCTCCCTCTGTCCCTTGCCTGCCCGCACCTGCGTGGGCAGCAGGGCTGTCTCCTCCTCACCGTGTCCTGTGGCACCTCTGCCAGAGCCAGGGCAGGCAGAGAAGGCTGCTGTCGCTGCACAGTCCCCTGCCAGCTGTGCCCACGAGAAGGGGTACCAGTCCTCTGCCTGGGGACAGCTGTGCCGTGCTTCTCCGGGGATGCCAGCTGTATTTGGGGGTCTGAAGGGGTACTCTGGTGGTGACAGCAGGACACCTTAGATTGCTTTCACCAGAAAGACTTGTTCCTTCAAATCTTTTAAACTGTGTGCATGCATGCAATGCATCTCCCCAAAAGAGTGGTGACATGTCGTGAGGAAAGCAATTCCCTTGCTGTGCAAGAACAGGATAGGGTCTTGTAAACCCTAAGGACACAGAAGGTGCTACAGTAAACAGGCATGTAGGGTCTCAAACCTTTAGTTATTCCTGTGTCTAATGCCTCATTGATCACATCAGGATGAGTGACACGATTTTAGTAAAATATGTGAGTGCAATTTGCAGAATCCTGTAGAAAAGTGGAATTCCACTTTTGGTGGTGGAAACCACAGCTGGAATGTTTTTGTACACAAGAGAAAAAAGCTTAACCCCTCTCAGTCTCAAGCTCTGTTCAATATTCCCCCCCATATAAATGGACCCCATTTAATTTTTCTTTTGCATTCCTGATACTGCATGTACTGTATTTACTTTGTCACTGTGATCTGCTTAGGAAAGAAGTATATATTTAAATAGATTTATTTTATATTTATGTATATTATTTAAATGTGTATATACATATTTAAAAGTAAAAAGATGTTGTTTTTTCAATTGCCTTTAGTTGCAGCAGAGAGAAACAAAGCTTTGATTTTTAAATGCTTGTAAACCATGCTTGCAGATCTCACGATAAAGCTTATCTTTCCACCTGAATCCCTGTGCCTGAAGTTGCTAATTTTGCAGAACTTTCATCCTGGAAAAGTTTGGATGAGTTTAGCAAGTCTCAGGAGCGTTCACCTGGGCTGTATTTGTATGTGGTTTTGAACATACCTAGCAAGTCTCAGTCTAAAAAATACCATCATCATTCAGCCCCCAAACCTCTTCTTATTAACAGTCCATGAGCCTTAACCCCTCTTTAATGCATTGATTACTCTTGATAATGCTCCTGCTTAACAATGCTCCTTTCCGAGCTGGTAACTCCTGAGTAGACATCTTTGTGTAATGCCCAGCCGTGCCTTTATCAGTCCTCGATGCATGTGGCACACCAAATTATCCTCTGCATTAGCATAAACAAAAGAAATGCAGTTTAAGAAACGTTAGTATGTTTTCCCTATATTTGTGTTAATTACAAGTACACTATACCCAAGTACTGATATAACTTTACTGTACAGGAGCCTTCAAGTAAAATAGTATTTATTGTGAAAGATGATTGCAGTTTCAATAACAACTCCTTCTTATTACTTAAAAAACATATATTTAGCCAGATACCATGAACACTAAATTTAGTTCACTTGGCAGCACTTTAACCAACACTTTTATAATCTTTGTACTTAAAATCCCAAATAAGCCATAATTCACTGGCCATGCTGAGTAGTGACTGTATGCATCCTATGTTTTAGAATGAAAGTATAAAATTACAGAGATATGATCAATTATTTTAAAAAATGTAAATGTAGTGAAATGGTGTAGAAGAGAACCGCACTGGTCTTCATTACGCTGAAAACAGAAATTGCTGGGAAGCAGGGATAAAGGCAATCTGAAAAGAAAGGGTTCCTGGGGAGAAATGGCTTTTCTACGAATGGCACTGACTGAATTCAAGAGAAAGGGGATAACAAGGCATTGGTTAATAACAAGCCAAGGGTGTTTCATACCCTTTCATCTCTAAAATTACAAATGAAAAGTAACTGTACTCTGTCACAGGATTATTCACTGGAACCCGTTTTCCTTTGGGACTGAGAGTAGTGTATGTTGAGTGAAGTTCCCTCAGTGTAGCAAGTGGCCATCTCTTTGGAATCACACAGGGAAACAATTGGGATCCACTCGCTTGAGAGACCTTCTTCTACCTTAATCTCAAACGTTCTTCTACACCCAAGAGTTGGAGGAGCTTGGGAAAACATGTGGCACTGTCTTATTGAAACACAACCTTGAAATTTTGGGGTTCTTCCTTCTTGAAGAAAAGTGCCTTTGAATGAGTTCTTCTTTGAATTCTTGTAAAAAAAAAGGGGGGGAGGAGGTGGGATTTTACACACTGTGTTTACAGGGGCCCTTGGATTCAAGTGGGAAGTGGGACAGGTTGTCTGTGTGCTGGCAGTGACCCTCCCATGCTGCTGGCCGGGGGCTGGTGAGAAGGGAGCAGAGCGGGGTCCTTTTAAAGCATCTCCTCTGAGTTGACCTGATGATGCAATTCACTCTGGAGCAGAACAGGGAAGGGTCTTACCTCCAACGAGGAGGGATTAATTCCCTCAGTTAATAATTTAATTAGGGGTAAAGTCTCCCACAGAGCATTTAATCTGGATTTATATATCCTGAGAGCAGAGAGTGGATGCGTGAAACTTTTCAACTTAACCTTGCGACAAATTTAAGTAGTTTCAGAAATGTGGCCATGTGGAAAAAAACAAAGCCTTCCTCTAAAACAGAAATACTTGACACTGGCCAAATAATAATAACCTGATAAACACAGGGCTTTATAAAAATCTAACATTTTTAAATTTTGGTTAACTTGGTGAGAATTAAGAATAACATGAACAATTACAGATTATGTTTTGAAGACTGGTTATAGGAATGAGCTAATATTTCACTACTTGGGGGTTTGATGTGGATCTTTTTCCACAAATTTCTTAAAAAATTGCTCCAAAGGGGCTAGGGACCTCTTGTGGGAAGTGACCACTAAAGACAAAAGCATTTCGGAGACAGTGCCCCAGGCATGGTCTTCAAATACATTCCCCTTTAGCTTGAAGTTGCTTTATTCTTTTTTTCTGTGTTGTTTCAGTTCTTCTGTTGGATTATTTGTTAAGAATATGGGATTGTCTACTAATACTGTTTTGTATATTGTTTTGTAATGTTTTTTACCAGATTCAAAGGCAGTGGAAACAGTTGGTTGTCCTCAACCAAATTGGTTGAAGTAGTAAAGGCCTCAGGGATTAATTTCTGGCAAGTTTTAGGAATAGATGTGGTTGTTTAGAGCAGAAAGGCTCCGTGAGTTTGGACAGGCAGAAAGGATGTGGCATGAACACGGCTGTTAGCAGCTCTAGAAGGTGAGAGTGCCTGGAGATGTCGTGCTCCATGGCCCAGGTACCTGCAGCCCTCAGCTATCAGCTCACAGCCCACGGCCCCGTGAGCTCAGGCATTGTTGTTCCCAGCGCTACTGGAATGTGTGGGAATCTCACCCATGCTGCACATTTGCTGTCATTGCTGCCAAGAGCACCAGTCCCACTGTCCATCCCACTACTGCCCTCCCAGCCCCGGTCACTGTGACAGCACCAGTATGCCTGCTGGGGAGCAGCCGAGTGACTCACGCTGTCAAAACCAGATTTTTTTGGCCAGGTGAGTCTGGAGCTTGCTGAGATTCTTGATCTAGCCCCTGAGACATTTGTGTCAGTGTTGATGCACGTCCAAGGGATGAGCAGGATCCTCTGCCAGGATCCCTTTTGGTATCTTTTGATACCCTTTTGGTATCTTCGGCGATCAGGGCACCGAATGCTGGGGCTTCCAGTGAGTTACCTGTGTGTTGTGTGGTCGCCTTGTTTTTCTTTCCTGCTCCCATTTCAGGTAAACCATTGTGAGTTATCAGGAAAGTCGCTCTGCATCTTTGTTGCAAGCCTTTTGGGTGAACAGCAGCAGCTTTGCACTTGTGAATTTTCTTCTGTTCCTCCTAACCATATTCTAATTTGGAGTTTTTTCATCTATCTGTTTAACAGGAAAGATGCCTGCTCTAAAAATATAGAATATGGCTCCAGATCTCTGTTCTGAGAACAGCTGGTCACGTTCAAAATGAATGCCTAAAGAAAATAGCAAATTTGAAAAGAAATGTGAGTTTCTGAATTCTGGCAAGTGAAAGGCTGGCCTGAGGTAAGCCAGCCAATTCCTGGATGACTCCAGCGCCAGTGTGAGTGCCAGCACTTTTGCCTTCTCTCTTTCACTGCAGAGCTGGTGCTAAGGTTTCAGTTTCACGTAAACTGTTCCCCAAATGGTTAGTTCTGGAAATAACAGCCCAGTTCCAATGATGACACAGGTGACATTTTCAAAATCAAAAACTGGGACAGTTCTGTAGTGACATTTTTAGGGTCTCAAAATATCCCTGCAAAAGACGAACGTATGCTTAAAAAAACATGCTGATGTCACTACTGCCAGTGTCTGCTTCAACAGCGATACATACATACTTCCCTGAGCACAAGGTTTTTTCCAGTTGCTTTAATTTGAAGTAAATTGTGTCATGAAACACCAAAAGTGCTGCTAACATTCATTCTGGTCTTGTCTGAATCGTGAGGCTGAACCAATTTAACTTAAATTAGTTCAGTAAACCAGCAGGACAAGAGTGTGGCAGCTCTTGGACTGTGTACACTCATTATCCTTTAGCCCATCCGTTGGATCGGTGCGCGCTCGCTGGCCACGGCTCGGGTTTGAAATGCCACGGAGGCATTCGCACACGAGGATGGCTGGATATGGAATCCCCGGGCTGTACCAGCCCCCACGGATGTGCAAAGGCTGGCATGGAGAGGGAGCTGTGCAGGGGCTGTGCTCCGTGAGCTGCCCTGCCCACCCCAGCTCCTGCTGCCAGCTGCACTCAGGGCTTTGCTCTCTGCAAATCAGGAGAAATGGCTTGTCCATGTGTTTTGCATCCAGGAAGAAATCAAACCTTTTTTCAGTTTATATTGAGAGCAGAAAAACTTGTGCAGCTGAGGTGCTAAAAGAAACTCCTGGGTTGCTGAGATGTCCTATGGGGCCAGGACAGTCTTGCTAAAAGAAATATCAATGTTCCTTTTGTTTTAACTATTAGAAAGTAAAATAGTTTTTCCCAGAGAGTCACAAGTCCCGCTAATTAGGAGTGGGACTAATTTTCACCAAAATACAGTAAATGCTGGATGTTCTGCTAGGTATCCAGTGTTTAGGACAACACGTTGGAGATATCTCTGCTAATGGGCCATGGTGTGAGCAGACGAGGAGGTGTCCATGCTGCTCAGCAGTGTCCTGGGAGGAGCTGCAGGGCTCCCAGGCATCTGCAAGGGCACTGAACTCCTTTGTCCAGACCCCTCAGCTTAAGGACAGCTGCTTAAAGCCCTTCACGATGTTAAGTGTACACACCAAAAGGTGACAGGTACACAGAAGTAAATTGTAGGCACCTTAAATGTACCGGCTCTACCCCTTGTTACAAAATGGCTTTTCTGCTGATGGGTATTTCCTACAGTGTTTGTCAAACAGTAGGTTCATGGCTTAGTCAGGGACAAAGTTATTAAGGACATAAAACGCCATCTGGATGATGCTAATAAACATAAAACCTAACCTTCAGATGCACTGCAGCAGTGACCAGACTGCACCAGACCAGATTACCCTTTGTGTTAAAGTCTGAGCCCTGTACTAACCCTCGTGGCTGCCCAGCCTCATATATTTCACTCTGAAAACCTAAAACGTGGTTATTCCACTGAGACCACCAAGTGACCTATCCCTGACATCTTACTGGAACACTCTCTTAAAAGGACTGATTTCCTAGTAGAGTTTCTTTTTCAGTTTCTAAACAGTTGGTAGTTGCTTTTAAACTTTTATTTAGGATTTCTGTTTCTCAGTTTAGTTGGCAGTTCATGTGGCAAGGAAAAAAAAATTTAAACCCTTTTGCAAGCTGAAAACACCCAAACCTATCCTGTAAATGCATTTTGTACTTGTTTATATAAGAAAATGCTGGGATTTTCCATTCAAAATCTATTCTGTGCTCTAGGAATAACCTAGCTATCACTTTACTCCCATAATCTCTTGCAGAGTATATCCCTGTTAGGGAGAGAGGAGGATATGCAGACCTAACCCTAAGCTATTTAGCATTAAAGGATGGTTTTCCTCTGCAGGAAGGTTTTGGGCTTTTTTCTATGACAGGACACGATTTGTCGAATTAATTTGTGCTTATCACTAGCACTTGCTATTGAAAGTTGGTATTTGCTAACACCACACAGGCATTGTGATTCAGTGTTCCAAATACAACTGCTGTGCAGACAGCAGGTGAGAAGTGCTAGCAAAGGGCAGCTTTTCTGGCTGCCCCCAGCCATGCTGACCTCTACAAGGCTCCAAGGCAAGGTCCGGCATCGCCTTTGATGAGCAGTGCCATGCTCCCCCCGGACCTGCACTGAAACCTGGGACTCAGCTTGCAGTCAGGATCTCGCCCCTGTGGCTGCAGTGTAAATAAATATCTGCCTCTTTACCCGCCCAGGCTGAACTGAGCAGACCTCTAGACAAATGTAATTTCATGTGTTATTCAGTGCTATGAGACTGTGAGGAAGATGCACACATTAAGGTGTCCAAATCTGATGCCAGAACTAGTCAGATGCTTCCCAAATGAGCATGCACATGTGCGAGAATTGAAAATGTTACACTTAAAAAGGACAGAAAGTGAAGTTTGCTGTCTAATCAGAGGCTTCTCCATGCTGTCAGGCTGATTTGCAGCTTTTGTATGGCACGTTAAAACAGACAGGACAATTGTAAGGTACCTGTAAGTCTCGTCTAACCTTCCACTTCCAGCACAACCCAGCAGTAGAGTGGTTAAACAGCCTTGCCACCATCACTTGGTACTTGTCAAACAGTGTTATTTTTGGAAAAAAATCACAAAACACTACAGCCCTGCCGTGCACATTGCCATGCAAACAGCAGCAAAGGCTTGACCACTTGGCAGCATCAGTACATGTCCACAGGCTGAGCAGTAACTCTGGCACGGGGAAACTGCAGCTATAGGCACATGGGTTATCTTTTTCTCCCTTCTCTATACAGGCTCAGTATTAGAAAAATATTTTCTACAGGAATAAACAGTATTTGCACTGTGCCTGTGTGAGCATTGTAGGAACAGTTCTGGGAGCTAGAGTGTGAGTAGCTGACTCTCAGTCTCTGAAATGGTGTTGATGTTAATTGGTCCTCTGTACTTTTACACCTCTGTTGTGACTATCATTTAATGCTTACTGTAGATGATCCTTTTGTTATGTAAGTTTAAAAGTATCCCCTCCATTCCCCTCAGAGAATTCAGCTGTTGGGGGTCTCTTCTCTCTCTGTCTCTTTGCTAATTATGCTGCTGCTACTGACCACCCCTCATCTCCACAGAGCAGATGAGCACAGATGAAGCTCTCGTGAGGTCCTGATCTTTTTTTTGGGGCCTCATAAAAAAGCACAGGAAGGAGTTGCTGCCCACAGCAGTGTCCAGTCTCAAGGGAAAGAAAGAGTGGGAGAGTTTTAAGCAAGTGTGGTGAGGGAAAGTTGGTGTTTTAGTGCAGGGCACAGGTTTCCACCTGCACAAGCGTTCTTGCCTCACCTCCACCACCCGGTGTTGATGGGCAACTTAGTGCCATGCAGAAGTTTGGGATGGGCTTGCCATCCCAGTGCAGTGACCCATGTGTGCAGAGAGAGCTCAGTTTCTCCTCTCCAGACCCCCCTTTCTATGTCCCATATACACATGTTCCAATCCCATTTGGTATATGGGATTTTTGCTTATTTCTGGTCAGAGACATCAGGTGTAAATAAGGTGAAAACACTCAGACAGTAGCATGTTCTCTACTAAATCAATTTCTACTAATGAACTTTTAATACTAGTAAGACATTTAGTAAAAATCTTAATTTGGCTGAAGCCATTACGGGTGTATAACACTCGAATGAAAGTAGCATTTCTGGTTTTCATCCGATATATACTTTGGCTCAGATATTACGTTCCTTTACAAGAATATATTGCCTCTAGTTGTCTCCATGTGTAGTGGATTTAGCTTCAGGTGGAAGAAAGTAGCAATTTTTGCAAACAAAAAAATTCAACCTTATGAAAATTGGTTGCAATTTAATAATTCATAGAGTAATATTCAGAACAAGAAACATCAGAATAAAACTTAGCTAAATATTCACAATTTGGGAATATCCATGTTTACTTGCTAACGCTTTTTGCAAAATAGGAGCCCAAATATAGGAAATCTGTGCTATTATTCATTACAATTAAATGGGCTTTGGTTCTCAGAGACTCCTGCTAAAATCTGCACTCTGGTGAACAAGTCTGTACTAGATTATTTAGTGTCTGCTATTAATAAATATTTCATTGTGCTGATGGAAAATATTCCTTTTGCTTTGTGATACAAGCTTTTTTTTTTTTTTTGCATCCTGAAGGAAATTTAAGAACTTAAGGCCCTTTCTTTTTTTTCTTTTTTTCTTTTTTTTTCCTGGATTAGGACTTTCATGCACAGGCAGGTGCTGATCTGATTTAGCAGCTTGTGTTCAGGTTAGTTGGCTGGATGTAATTGAGATGATGTGGTAGGCTGGGAAAGGCAAATGGAAGAAGTCATAAGGAGCCCAAATCATCCTTGAGAAACTGTCCCCTCCTTCAGTGATACTGAGATACCACTGGCTGAATTTAGGTAAGGCTCCTGATGTTAAACTAGGATTTCAAATGGAGAGAGGCCTTTTCAGCCAATGGTCTCTTTAAGGTCAATGGAAAACAAGTGAGTTTGCCAAAAAACATTTTTATATTGAAATATTCTTTTTGCCAAAGATGCCATGAGCAATCAGTTCCTGCCACCAGAATGGCACTCTATTGTGTATCAGAAAATTGACATGAAGGAGGAAACCTGGCCAAAGCACCTTTGAGTTTCACCATACAGCCCTGGCAAACCAAGGAAATTTCTAACAAAATCATCTTCTTTCCCCCTTATTTTTATCAAAACACCCATGGAAAGATAAAGGGGCAGGAGTGGAGATGCTGGGAAAGAAGGGTCAGGTGGTTGGTTTCCTGACCAGGTCAGTTTCCTTGGCTATAGGACCAGAAGATCCTCTGTCCCACAGGACACTTCCCCTTTTCTTGGTTGATGAATTCAGTGTTCTGCAGCAATCCTAGGGACCCTGGGACTTGTTCTGTGCCACAAGCATCAGTGCATATCCTGAGGTATCTGTGCATGCTCTTTTCTGCTCTCATAGCCTCTCACGAAGGCTTCTCTGAGCCCCCTCCCTTGATATCTTTAAATAGGGGCTGTGCACTGGCTAGCATTAATTTAATGTGGGATTCAGATTCACCCCTGGATGATAATCCAACACTCATCAAAATTGTCAAAAACTGTTTCTTCACTTCAATAAGAGCAAGAGCAAGCCCAGTTCAGTGGCTGAGATTCCCACCCTCTCTGGCTGCCCTCAAAGTCATCAATTTCCCCGTTGAGTTTGGGACTTTAAAATAAGATCAGCAGTAGTCAAAGGAGCAGCTTCAAGGTAACAGTGCCCAGGGAGTGCAAGTTGTGCCCTTCCTGTACCTGCCTCGAGGTCTGGATGTGAGTTGGGTCCTACAAGCCCCATGACCAGGCACTCCTACAGATCCAACAGTAGATATGGAAGAGGAAAGCGTGGATGCAGGAAAACAAAATGCCTCCCCCTGCTTCTCACAGCAGAGCTAACTAAAGTAGCATTGCCTTTTGCTTCTTGGTCTGCTCTCTGCTTTGGGCTTTGTTGCTTCTTCAGGGTTAAAGTGTCCAGCACAGGGTGTGTTTCTGGCAGAAATCTTGGGGGGTGAGGGGGCTATGGGCACTTCAGTTATTTCAGTACAAGGTTTTGTGGAAAAGACAGCAAAGTTCACACAATCTCTTGCTTTTTAGGCAGTAGTGTAATGTTTCTTTCCTGACATCCAAGCCTAATAGTTGTTTAGGAATCCAAAACATAAAGATTGACAGTTTTCTAATTCTTCCATTACTCCAGATGATTGATTCCATTTTCTAACTGAAGAAGTTGGCTTTTAGTGTTGAATGAACCATGTTCCAATGTCCTTTCATTATTTATGTTCATTAATGAACAACCCCCCTCCTGCCCTACCATCTCCCATTTGCCCATAACCTAGTGGCCATTATGTCCCTATACCAAAATCACACACCCTTAACTGTTTTTAATAATCTGCGTGTGGTCTGTCTGGCTGTTCTGTCTGTCTGGCACAAGTTTCCAAGGCTATTAAAAAGGAAAAATAGCATTGGCTCCTGTCAATGAGACTGGGGAAGATTTTCAAGGTCAAATCCTGCAGCAAACTGCTTTCTTTCACAAATGTGAGAGACTTGTAAGAACCCCATTCACGTGATAAATATTTATGATTTGGGAGGAGGAATTCAAGAGTAAGTGAAATCTTCTGACATTGACTATCGTGGGAATTTGGGGGGAAGAAGGACGGGAACAAAATTAAGGGGAAAACCTTCAGCAATTTTAATCATTTCAATTGCATTTTCTCAGCAATTTACTTTTCACTTGGGAAAAATCCTTTTCCATTGGAAATAGTGAATGGGAGGGGAACTTTTTTCCTTTCCAGTCTAAGTTCTTTATATTTAGCCTGTAAATCCTGAAGTGGGACTCTCTCAGTGCAAAATACTATTGTGGTAATGGATTTGTTGGCATCCCTCAAAGCTGAGGGACTACATGAATTTGCCAATGTATGGATCTGCTTTCCTTCATTCCAAGTTTCTCAGCTGACTTGTAATTACATTGCATGGAAGGCATATATGTTTTCTTGGGGTAAACTGAGATTTTGACCCAGGGGAAGAATAAATTCTTATTCCTTTTTCCTTTCTTTATGTGGAAGCCTAAGGAGATGGACCCTCCTTTAGACTTAGACATGTTTCTTTGCCAAGAGCACTCATTATATCTTGGTTAAGGGATGAAGTGCATTGAGTAAATATCCCTTACTCATTATCAGAGAATTTAAAGTCCGAGTATCCTAGAGGAGACTGGCCAGATTTTCTCATTAGAAACTGGACATTTCTAGGAAAGTCTGGAATCACAAGTCAGCATGATTCCTGTACAATCTGATTTATCTGTGGGATTCTGACTTTTTTCCCATCAAAACAATTTCAGCTTTTTTTTAGTGGGTCCTTGTGTGACTTGCAGTTTTCCTTAAGAAATGAAATTCAATTAAATTTTAAAATCTGACTATTCAGGAGCTTTGAGTAGAAAACATTGTCCCCCTAACAGAGACATTCCTCTGGGCATGCTGAGGCATCCGCTCAGCCATGTCAGACTGAGACAGGGAAATTTCATATTCCCAAATAGTAGTGTTTTCCTTCTACCTCAGTTTGAGTTTCTGCTCCATTTGTGCATAATCTAAAGATACTTCTGCATGGAATTAGATTGTTAGTTCAGCTACATCCTCTAAGATGCACCTTTGTCTCTGGGTTTTAGCAATTATACTAGTAAGCACAGGTATTGGTGTTCCTCTGGCAGGTGAAACTTTCTTTGAGCTGATGAGGGAAATGAAAGAAAAAACAAGTACTTTACACACAGAGGTAAATGCTTTCAGATAATTTTGTACATAAAAGAAAAAAAACCACAACAGAACAAAACCGCCATGTTACTCCAAGAAACTTAGCCAGAAATTTATATATTAAAGGCCAGAAACATCAGTTCTAGCACATCATGTAAAAGGAAAACATTTTTGCACAGTTTGAGTAGTCCATCACCATAATCATCATGTTCCTGTGCCAAGTCCAGGGGAAACGAGGGGATAGAGCATGCAGGACATGATGTATGGCACCAGCAGGCTACACAGATTCCCTTCCTCTGCTCATCTCAGACCTCCATGCCAACATCTACTCCCTCCTTTCTTTCAGCTTCCTCCTCAGACCATGTTAATTTAATTTTTTTTTAATTGATTTATTATTATTATTTTATTTTTAATCTTGCCACCTCCCTGGCCTCCTCATACAGCCCTTGTGCCAAGGGTTTTGGCCATGGTCTCTGGCACCTGGAGGACCTGCAAGTTCTTCCAGAGACCTGAGAGCAGGGCCAAACACACAGGAAAATCTCCAGGAAAACAGAGCTCTTGCATTCAGCCTTACCCCTCTAGTTTTGTAATATTTTCGTGTAAAACCAAAACTTTTCCAACAGTGCTCTCAAAATACGGAAAATCTTTCGTGCAGAGCATCCAGAGGGTTCATGTGAGCATGGTGTGTGGCACTTAGGAGCCCCAGAGTACCACCACTGATGACTTTTATCCTGGGGAAAATACAAAACACAGGTTATTTGTGTCTACACTGCATAAAAAAAATTCAAGTTGCCAAAAATCAAAAGGAAAAACTATGTCTTCTACTTAATTTATTTAATAATTGGTAAACAAACCAACTGCTTTCTTGAGAATAATGGCTTAAATTCTGAGATTCTTAGAAAAAAGAATTTGAAATGGGACCTGAAGTCTGTATTAGAGACAAAGTTAGAGTCCCTCCTTCTTGACACTGACTGTGAGAGAGCTTTATAAGCCTTTGTGTGTTTCTCCTGAATAGATGAGAGGGTGTTTTATAAGTTACAAATACTGCTTGGCAACACTAAGGTAAATACATTTCAACTTTGTGTGGAGAGATATATGCAGTGATAAGGTCAGTGATGTTATTTTAAATTAACATCTATTAAATACCATTATTTACTTGTTTGGTGCTTGCTCTGCGTATCCTTGGCAAGGATAAACCTTAGGAAAAACAGTAAGCACCTGCCAAGGACAGGTAAATGCTGAGTGAGTCAGAGAGTAGAGGAGGGAGGAGTGTGCTGGTGCTGATGCACTGCCCCATCACTGCTCCACGATGAGAGGGGCTGGCTTCAGATGTGCCACCTGCTCCTGGCTCCTTCAAGCCTGCAAGGGGAGGCACTGTGCAGCACAGCATTTCCTGTCTGCACCGTTCGTTTCTCGAGAAATACGACAGGAAGCAGTTTTCATATTGTGATAATTAGTCATTTATTAGGAATTTAATTTTTAACTTTTTAAACGTTTTAGAGATTTTGCTTCTTTTAGGCTTGAGGAAAAGCAAACTTGTAGATGGCAAAGTTTTCATGAAATGCTTCCCATTTTCAAACAATTTAGTGTGTCTAGGGTAAATCACAGATACAAAATCAATGTGTTGCATTTGCTCTTGAAATGGCTCTTTTTCTCATCCTCTTGTTTGTTTTCAGAAAAAAAATCAAATAACTTTAGCAGAAGTAGGTTAGTATTCCTACAAACAGCATGTTCCGTGTCTGGCTGGATGTTTGCTCTGCTGGATGATGGTCAGGACGTGGGTGGAGTGAATCCCTGCTCTCGCCAGGGGCCACGGGCTTCTCAGGGCCAGGGGTCAGCTGGCAGCATCCCAAGAGCTGTGCACTTCAGGACTTTCCCTGTGGAAATGCCTCTGGTTGTGTGCACAAGGCCCAAACGCCAAGCAGGGTAAAGGCACAGGAAAGGAGCTGCATGGCAGAGCACAGACCTGACTGCTTCATGTCATTGTATTGATAGAGACCTGCCAGCAGCCTCCTTCTGTTCCCAGCACCTTCGCAGCTTTGCTCCCGTTTCCTCAGGGCATGTCCTGCCGTTGGCAGGGGGGACGGCGGCACATCCCATCTGCGTCTGGCACAGCTCACGTTGGAACCTCAGAGTATTGCACTGAGGGTTTGGTTTTCAGTGCTTACGCACCAGAGCATGCACCCAGGAGATTTAGCATGAACTCACTGTTTATTTGGAGACAGAAGAAAAAGCCACTGCCAGTGCCACTCTCAAAATAATTCTCTGTAACTCTGTTTCTGCTTGATCTAACTCCTGGAGATGAAGCTTTCAACCTGCGAGCAAGCTCTGCTCTCGGGTCAGCAATGCATGAAGGTGTTACAGCCCCACCACAGCCCAGCTATCTTGGTCTCACCTGCTTGGTGCACGGCTAGAAAAGTTCTGCCTTTGGCTTTGTGTAGTTCACCATTCCCATCGTTTGGGTGGCTGTTGGCAGCAAAACAATTAACCTGACACTGCTGGTGGCTGCCTGACATCGAGCAGAACAAACACAGGAGTTTACTCCTCGTGGTGCCCCCAGCCAGGTTCACAGTTTGCAGAAGTTAAAAACTATCACATTGCAAATAATTTTTTCCCATGAACTTGGGTATGACACTGAAAGAAAAGTAACCATATCCTCTGGTGGAGGCTGTGCTAATAATTAAGCTCAGTGCCAGGACGTTTAAAGAAGAGCAGATACTGAGCTGAATTCTAAACAAAAGTGTAACGGAAAGCGAATCTGTGTTTTCTGTCTAATTTTCTTAGATGTTAAGGCCTATTTATGATCTCCCTCATGCCTCAGAAACCTCTCTGAAATCAACACATATGTGCTGTCATGCAACCTGGTTAAATTTAGCAGGGGATGAATTTTCATTTAGGACAACTGTTTGCTCAAAGCTGATATTGTTTCAGTTTCAGGAGGAGCTCTGGTTTTAGTTGTTACTAATGTGGCGCCTGGAGAGCTGCGTGATCATCCAGATAATGTGTTCTGCAACTACTTCGTATGCACTGGCTCTGAGGGTTGCTGCTGCCCCACAGCCCTGGTATTGGGGTCCAGGTCCTCAGCTGGGGTGTCCAGACTGACCCTCCCCAGCACCAATTTGGCTGTGCCAGTTTGCAGCAGCTCAGGGTATGATCCTGCCTGCAAAAGGCACCAGCAAGTTAAACAAAGAAGTTCCCCATCTTTGAAATAACCAAAATGGGGGGTATAAGCCAAGGTAGATGCAGGACCAGGGTTTTTTTTCCCTAACCATGGAGTGACTCCCTGTTTTCTAGGGAACAAGAGAAGCTACATGTCCCCACTTCCAAAGTCTGCAAGCTAAAGCAGCCTTAAATCTGCCTTCTCTGCCTGTGCATGAGGAGAAGGCTCAAAAGGAGCTGAAGCGAGTGCTGCTGAGCACAGGCACACGATGCTCTCACCTCCAGCGCTGCTGCTGCAGCCCTGCACCTGTCCTCTGAGCCGACAGCTTTTCCTTGCTGCAAAATCCTCTGCTGCACGAGTTAAAAAGGGGGACTGATGAGAAAGTCAAAGGGGCAGACTTTCACCAGACCTGAGAGAGCAGCCTCACTCCCCCCAACACTGCTGTGCTGGTATGTGGACCTAGGAAACCAGTCTGTTATTTCTCTGATTTTGCACGAGACAGTATGGATGGCTCTCACAGCTGTCATTTTTGTTGGAAAACAGTACTTAATAAGCTGATTCTTAGATGGCCAACCCTAACAGCACTGCTGTTTAATGAACATTACTGTTTCAGTGTATGTGGATGTGTACACACAGCAGACAGCATATGAATAGTTGGTAACAGCTGGAATTTAATTTAACAAATGATCTTAGAAAATGTAGGGCTGACTAGAAAGGTGAATTATTGGCTTTTTCATCACTAAGATTATGAGCCACATCCAATCTGGACCAGAGAATAAAAAAACCTCTTTTTGATTAAATGCAAGGAGTCTTCCAGGAAATTTGAGTACAAGCAGGTCAGTTCTGTTTCACGGTTGCCACGCAGAGGCTGTGGGAGGTCTGGGGTCTGTTGCCAGCTGCTGGTGGAACATTAGGGACCTGTGACAATGGATTAACATTGTTTGGACCCTACCTTTAAGGATGCTGTCCCGGTACTCTGTATTACAAACCAGAATATGAAACAATCTTCTTGAGCAAATTCCTTCACACGAGCTTACATAGCAGCATCTCCAGTTAACTGTGGGGCTGGGGACAGGGGGAGTGTTGTGAGGTTTTTGGGGGTTGGGGTTTTATTTTTCCCAACCTAACATATCAACAGACTCCTAACCAAGGGGATTGGTTTTTGTAAGTTTGAGATTAAACAGGGATGGCAGTTTGGACATACTGAGGAATTTTTTTAAATAAGGGCATTTTCATTGTTTGCCATCATTGCTTTCCCCTAAGAGAGGATGGTGTTACCATATGTGAGAACGACTTGGTCTGGAAATCTTGCATCTGTTTTATCTACTGGCTCTTGCTGTGAACTAATGTGTTTGATTAAAGATTTTAAGCTGTATGCTTACTGTTGGAGCTCTTCTGTTTGAAGTGTTAGGAGTCTAAAAACTTCATTGGGTGCTTTAAATCTTATGTACCTAAACCCTGCGAGGAAGTTATTTTTGTTGGCTATTTCTCAAGCACCAGCAATGTGGCTTGGTGACGTGTGAAATGCTAATATCAGGAAACGTTCCTTCTCAAGTAATTTACATTAGAGAATGAACAGATTCAGTGAGACAGGGTGAAGCCCCCAGGCCCCCCTGTCATGAAATCAACAGGAGATGTTTTCCTCCTCCTTAACCCGGGGTGGTTTTTTTTGTTTCATATTAAGGCATTTTGGAGGAAATGATCTTCCTAAACATTGGGCTTGTGCAGAGCGCTGTGTGTATTTTAATATCTCAGTGGTGGGAAGGGAGAGGAGCTAAGAGGCAGGAGAGAGCCTGGCTGGGTGCAGTCTGGGGGCTCAGTGGGCTGAAGCCTCAGTAGCCCCTGCTCCGTGATGCCCTTGGTGCTGCGTGGGCGCTGAGCACCGCCCTGCAGTGAGGCAGTGTTTGCACTCGCTGCAGTGGCGTCTGCAGCTACTCACGGCACAGATGACAGGTTAGATCTGCTTCAAGTGTCCCAGAAGTCCCTGGACTTGTCATTTCTCCAGGTTTAAAGATATACCCGAGGATTCTAAAAATATTGCATCTTCCCACAAAAAAGTAATAAATTGAAAACTGTTAGCGTTTGCTAAGGGCACTCACCCTGACCATGCCTAAAAGCCAGGGAGTGTCCACTTAAGAGAATACATATTCTTCCTATTTTAACCCACACAAATCGCACTTATAAATTCCCCTGACAGACACTGTCTCTATAAATAAGTCCCCGTCACCTCCCCCGGGTACAATAACACAGTATACTAGAGGTGTCAAACATACGGCCCATAGGCCAGATCAGCCCACATATGTACTCAGAACTGACAGAATCTAATCTTTCATCTGAAGAAAGCGAAGTCTCTAGACCTCAGAGTTTAGGGGGAAAAAAAAAGGTAAAAAAAAAAAAGGGCTTTGGCAAGGAGTTGGAGCTAAGGAGTTCAATAACATCTGCTTGAATCCATGGGCAGCCAGACACAAGGATGGAGGACAGGAATCTGTTGTTGACTTCATTGGGATGTCAGTGATTTAGAAGGCTTATCAAGCCTCACATTTTTTCTTTGTCTGAGAGACCATAGTTCAATTTAACACCATGAAGAAAACATTAGTGTTCATTTATGGCTAGTTAACCACTTGTTAGATATCTTTTGCCTACACAGTTATTGAAAAGAATTTTCCTCCATGACACTTATTCCTCCTTTTCTTTTTGTGCTGCCGTGATTCTGTAGCCACCATCATGGTCTGCTTGAGGCTTCATTTTTCTGGCTAAACCACCCAAAATCCTTGTGATCCATGCCTCCTTGGTCATCCTCATAGTCTTTCTCTCTACCTATTTCATCTTTCCTGAACATGTGTGGTGGTAAGAGTCTGCCTGGTGAAGTCTCCTGACCTCCAACAGGGCTGTTAACTGCTACCTTACTTTTGTGGGGATTACTTTGCCTTACCTGCCACAGCAGATGCCTTTTTCTCAAGGCCAAGTCGTGTCAGTTACTTGCATTTTTCCTGTGATCAGGCAGTACTTCTCATCCACTGCCATTCCCAGACAGTGAGTTCCCAGAGCACAGCAGCGATGCTGCTGACTCCTTACAGCTCGTGGCTGGGCACATATGCTATTGAATCCCACCCATTTCTATCACTCCAGTCATCCAGCTCTTCCAGTTCTCCTGCTCCAGAAATATCCCTCCTATGTACTCTTTTTCTCTACATTTGTTGTGTTGATTCAACCATCAGAACCATTATGATCATGTGTTTAAAAAGGACGTTTAGGGGTTTTTATGTCAGGTTTTTAAATGCAGGGGATTTGACCCATTTCATTTTGTAACAAACAAAACAGTAGCAAAAAATGGAATTGCTTACTCTTGCAAAATTATTTTGTGTTTGTTTCCATTTTGTCCTGGAAAATACAGTATGGATATTACTTTGAGAAAGTGCAGTGATTCCCCATGCGTCCCAGCCAAGCTGGGTGAAATCCTTTTACCTGGAGTCCAAGACACCACTGAGATGTGCACTGCCCCAAAGCTTCATCTGGAGCTGTATCCTTAGCAAGCAGCCAGAGCATTAAGTTCTGCTCCTTGCCCCAGTCAAGGGGGTGGTCACAGGACACAACCACGGGAAATTTGGGCAGGTATAAGTCATGTTGTTACCTACAGAACATGGTTAACCTCTGTTGACTCAGGACTTTACCTATCATGTTGAAGAAGCACAAAGATGTCTCCTCCTACTTGAGATATTTGTGAGAATGTGGGGATTTATAATCGTTTCTTGATCAGGTCTCAAAGCCAGTTAAAGGAACTCCTGCCTTCTTCCTTTCACATGTAAGATTGTCTTAGCTGCTCAGTGCTCTCAATTCCTTATTCAGTAGTGAGGGAGTCACACCGTGCTCCATCAGCTATCTTGTGGGGCTTTTATGGCATTTAAGCACTACTTCTGTTTGTGTAAGCGCTACATTCCCAGGCACGGCCATTTAGGGAATATAGAACCTTTTCGGCTGTAAACCAGGAGAATCCTATTGAGGTGAAACTGGAAACCATCACACCCACATGGAAAACACCACCATAAAGTATCGACAGGAAAGAGAAGGTTGAGGCTCTTGCTGTTCATTCTCATTTAGGAGACAGAGGCATTCAGCACTGACTCACTGAAAACTTTACTAGGGGAAAAATCATCAAGATAGATCTATTTTCAACCACAATACCCAAGTTGTTTTTGATTTTTTTCAGTCAGGTTATTTCTGTAATGAGACTTTCGCACGAGGCATAGAGCGCAAGCCAATATACCATGTTCATCGGGCCTGGGAAAACCAAAATGACTTTATTTTTGACCCTTGAAAGTTTCTGATATCTCCATTTGGTTTGGATTTTCTCAATCTTCAACATGATGCTGTAGCTGAGTAGAGCATATGGTCCTAATAGATATTCAGTCCAGATGTTAGTTGTCTAATATGTATCCTGAACGGCTGTGCCGAGCAGCATATAAGAAAAGCTGGTGGAGCAGTTAAATAAGGAACATGCACATTCCAGTATTCTCACCAGTTTACGAAAGTTAAAAGTTCCAGATTGCAATACCTCCGGTTCTGTCACTTTGAATTTCTGGGAAATGTTAAGAGCATGAAGCTTGGTGTACACGCTAAGAGCAGGCGGGGAACAGCCCCACCTGAAAGCTGAGCAGAGATGTGGGGCTGGGAGCTGTGGTGCCTCCTGTCCTGTGCGGGCGGCGAGCATGGATTGCCCTCTGCTCTGTGCTGGGTGGGAGAAGTGCCCAGATGTTTGTGGTCTCCTGCTGCAATCGAAGGTTGGATAGCAGCTTGCTGTCTAGACAGCCTCGGAAAGGGGGCTAGGCTGAGAGAAAACTTCACTCTCAATGAGGGAGGGGAAAATCATCTCCTGTACCTTTTGAACCTGGGGGCTTGTCTCTGCTAAGCTTGAGCAGCATCTATGAATGGTAGAGGTTTTAACTCTGGCAGACGAGATGAAACTGGTGATGGACAAAGAGCATTAATCCTGCTGCCAAGAGAAGGGCTGCTCCCAGAGTGGCAGCCTGAATGCCCCCCACCAGTGGGAAGAGCTTCAGTCAGAGCTTGCCTACTGCTCGGCACAAGAAAATCCCACCACAAATTACAAAGCCAAGGAAGCCTTCATGTTTTCCCTGCTGCTCGGAGAGCTATTTATATTTTAGTGTTCAACATAGCATGTAAGCTGAGAACAGACCTGCTTTTCTTCTCCCATCCCATGTCCTCTTCTTGCTGAGGTGATGCTGGGACTTCTGGGGAGTCCCACGCTGCTGGTTCCTGGCGTAAGAGGAACTTGTGCGCAGAGCTTGTGCACAGCTGAATACAGCCAAACTGGTTCACAGCAACTTGAAGTAGTCTGAGACATCTGGCATGTCCTTCGTTCCCTTTTCTTTGGCTAGAGCTGAGGGAGGATAAATCTGTGTGATACGTAACTATTCTTTAGCTCTTTCAGTTAGATTTTAATTCAAGAATAGGGGCAGGACTAAATCCATCGGGTTCCTTAAAAAAAAAGGATCAAAACCTCTCCTCTCCTTGTCCTTTCAGTTCATGAGGAAGATTCACTCCCTGTAACGACCCCCCCGTAAACTGTGACCAGATGAGGGTCCTGACCTTACTGCCTGGGTCCTCTCACCTCAAGCCTCATTCTGATTTTCATGGACGTAAGACCCCCTGTGAGCTGATAAAGCAAATTGTTTTATAGTTTTAACCTGTGAGTGCAACTTACTCAGCAAGGAAATTAGCAGCTTCAAACATATGCACAGGTATACACAGACCCTCTTATTACTCAAGGAAACCTGAAAGTAGTTTCAGAGCTACAAGTTTATTGACTGGGAAGTCAATAAAAAAGATTAGCTTTTAAGATTAACAGTAAAACTTGATTGCTGCTTTCAGCAGCTAACCTAATAATTTCAGAAACAGAGAGTCTGTGAGCTGTAGATCACATACAAAAACTTGGTGAACATCTTTGAAAAGGAATGGTTTTTACACATGGATGGAAATAATTTCAGTCACATAAAGCAGCCTAGATGTGCTCTACTATGTGTGGGTTTTGTCCTTGTCAAATAGAGAAAAGAAGACTTTGACCTTTTTGGGAACAAAAGGAGAGGGTTTTCTTTATGAGAAGTACTCTTCAGTGATTAAGAACAAGTCTCGCACAGTGTTAATTCACAGGGTCTATGCTTATTAATGTTCAATTGTTGATTAAAAGCATTGTCTTTGATTAATGCCTGTCACTGATGTTTGCATGTGATGATAATATTTCATCAGAAAATAATACTGTTAATAAGTTGCAGCCCTGAGAAATAAGCAGAAGGCTAAGTGCCACACAGACTATCGATCACACATGGGCTGTTGGGTGCTGAGCTGGACTCCTGAATATCATCCCTGAGCTTGCTCACAAAGGCTTTGCCTGCTCTGCAGATAGGCAGGTTTCTGCTTTTGGATTAGCCCAGGGAGGTGATGGAAGAGATGCAAGGGGGAATGGGAAAATAAATCTAACTGGATCCCAGTTGCAGTCCTCTGGTGGTAGGATTTCTAGGGTGAACACCATGCTTACCTGAGCTGAAAAACACATGAGCAGATCTCAATTCCTTCTCAGTGGCCTTTAACAGAATGTGCTTGACTTTTCCCCAAGGTTTTCACAATTCTGCCTCAACACCTTTGAAAGACTTTTTAAGATACATGATAGTTTGGGGCAGTGCTGTCCCTGAGCATGCTTGTGTTTCAGCCTGCAGTGTAGCTCTGTGTCTTTCCTGTATTGTATTAGCAGCTTGGCTGTGGGGCCCTGAATGCTGAAGGGAATTTGTACTTCTCAGCTCCCTCAGCCTCAAGCAATATCGTGGGTTTGAGGTGAAGTTCTCCAAAAAGCTCCCATAAGAATAATGCAAAAGACAGCTGGAATTCTCTCATCTGAGGTGGCTGCTTTGTGGCTGGATGAGATGCAAAAGATGTCTACTTTACCAGCTTTGAGGAGTTAAAGGCATGAAGTGCATGGTCAGCAAAACAGAGTTGTCTTCAACAATAGGGTTGTTTTCATATCTAGAGTTGTCTTCAACAAGGCAACAAGTTATTGCAGGAAAGGTGTTTAAAAGAAAAGAAAAGGGAAATAGAAAGGAATTTGTAACTGGGTAAATTGGTTCCAGTTGCTATAGCATAATAACTCTATGTGTATGTGTTGTATTTTCTACTAGGTCATTACTCAGTGTTGTACCTGAAGCAAATCATGACTTGAACAGAGCAAAGTAATTTCAGTGGCCTGGGTCTAGCTTCCAAGCTTAAGTTTGTGCCAGGACTAATCCCTGGCAGTTCAGAGAGGGTCAAAGCTGCTCCCTTTTAAGGCTAAGCGCTAGTACTGGTCCTATATGGAGTACAAAGCTGACCAGAAACATGTAAAAGTCATGTATTCTTCCCAAAGGAGGTTTGAACCCCTTTATAGAGGTTCTTTATAGGAAGAAGCAGATCCCTCCTGTTAACTCTGGAATCTACTTTTTAACTGGAAGAGACTGTATCAGTCTCTTCTTAAGTTTTGCAGACAAATAATTTTGCAAAAGAATCCCCCGTAACAACTGAAAGCCCAAGGGGAACCAAGGGGATGAGAGAACAGGAGATAAGTATGATGGGAGAGGGAGCTTTTCTTGCATTTTATGAAGCTCAGGTCTACTGTGAATTTCAAGTGGCCTTGCACAGGGAGCTGTTGAAAGGGCCAAAAGCAGAGTGAGCAGTATTAGTGGAACAGGACCTCTGTTCCTTTGAAGAACCTTCTCATCCACCTGCACCGATGCTCTGTGGAATTCCATTGACATCACTAGGAAACAGTCCTCTCTGAGGGCAGTTTAGTATTCAAAGCTCTTGTTTACCTAAAAATAGATGAAAAAAGTGAAAAAGGGTCCTTAGAAAACAATGCTGAAATTGTAGCACTTTTTCAATCAGTCCTCAGTCCAAGTTCCCCAGCCAAGGCACTCTCACATCTCTGGCTCAGATTTATCCAACAGATTACCGTATAAGCTCCACGATTTGAATGTATAGATAGTCTTCAAATATTGCAAGTTCTCTGAAATCAAGCTGTTCATTCCAGGATGAAATAGCCCATACCTATGGGAAGTGTGATGCCATGTTTCCACCCAGGGAAATAAATCTTTTTTGCCTCCTGCTAATTGAGTTGCTGATGTAGCACCCTGCACTAAGCTGTGGCCAGTTCTGAGCCATCATAGATGGACTCCACTAAAGTTTTTTGCCTTCATTTTTAAAGGTTTGTTGAAAGAAGAAAGAAAGTTGTTTCAATTAACTTTCACTTTTGCTTTTCCAGAACTTACCACTGAAATTCCAATGGAAAGTACTTTTGTGAGTTATAAGTATTAAACATTCGCTTCTCATTGGGTGACAAGTGGAGGTTTCCATCCTCACATTGACAGATCATTCTCAATAGAAACAGAGCCCTGCTTCTCGGGGCAACCTGCATCAAAAGAGGCAGGACACAATCAGCCTCTTGTCATTCGAAGTCTTGCCCTGTTTAGAAATTCTCAATGTGCTACGCTTTGCTTTGCATCCGCCCTTTCAGTGTCTCTCTTTTCTTTGATTTGACCTGCCTCATTTATGGTGTTCAAGATTCAGTCAGGTCTCAATTTTATTGACAAGGAGGTGCTCCTTGGAGGCTTCATCTGCAGCTCAGTTCAGTCAGTAAAATGGCCTTTGTTGACTCCAGCAGATGCTGGATGAGATCTTGAGCGTCTTTTGCTCCATTATCTTTGGCGTCTACTGCATAGGGTGCACAGCTTGCAAGCATTCCAGAGCTTCTGAATTTGCCCAGCATCTGCATTCCAGATAACCAAGTGCGTACTTCTTAAAAAAAATAAAATAAAAATGGTGCCTATAAACTGTCCTGGAAGTTTACATTACATCAAAGTTCAGAAGAATGCATAACTGTTTCATTCTGCTTCCAATCTTTCATGCACAGTTCTTGGTTATACTTTCTGTTTTAGGAAAACCTTTAAATGTGATTTGGGGTGTCATAAAACAACGTAGCTGAGTGTGACAGAGATCGTGTGCCCTTTCTGAAAAAATCATTGTGTCTATTTAGATATTAGGCTTCAGCTTGTTAGTCAAAAATATGTCGCACACAGCACTTTTTTTGTGTGTGTGTGGGAAAATACAATACAGATTTTGAAGTTTAAAAAAGTCTGGCAAATTACAAATTAGGATAATAATTCATGGGAGTAATAAAATATCAGACTTTTATTGCACTATTGAGAAGGGCATTAAAAAGCATCTGGGAACTTGAGGTTTGGAAAGATGGGCTTTGAAAGACTTGGTGGGTTAAATATTAATGTAGAAAATATGGCATCTGTAAATGCCTGGAAATATGCTAATAGGGTTTGATTCAGTGAAGGATTAAGCATTCCTTTGGGGTGCTGAGTGCCTCCAGGAGCTCCTGCTGACAAAGGGAGCTGAGGGACCTCAATATCTCCTAAAAGCCTGTGGTGCCTGAGAGAGCTGTGCTTATAAGGATCATGCCAAGGGCTTTTACTGTCAGCTAGACCAGCCAAGGGGGGCATGGCAAAGTGAGAGTCACCCACACAGAGAAGATGCCCCAGCACAGCATTTTCCCAGGCCAGCCTGGGCCCCAGGGTGCCAGGAGCAAGGAGCATAGAGCCACCCCACAGCACTGGCTGGCATGGAGCTGTGGGACATGGGAAACTGGGAGTGAGGGAGGAAACAAAGGCTACACGTCTCCCAGCACCTGTAGTCCAGTACCCTCTGGCTGCCAGGCTGAAGGCAATTCCCTTCCAGTTATCTGTGGTAAGCTGCAGGAAAACTGGCCAGAAATGCTGCTGTGCCCCAGTGTGGTGGGAATGGGAGATGTCTTCTTCTGGGCCAGCAGGGCTGGAGAAAGAGATCCTCACATTTTTCCCATTTCTTCTAACTCTGGGTAGCAGCTGCAGTTATCCTTCCATAAAGTCTTCTTCTCTTTTTACCTTAATTTTAGTTTTATTTTTCAGTCTGTTGTTTGTTTAGATGCAATGGTCTCAGGAGAACTGAAGTCCTCACTCATCAGCCTTTTATTGTTTGTGCTGAGGAAACCAGCCCTTGTTAGCAGTGGAAACCTCCAGAGGCGTGTGCTTTTCGTGCTGTTTTTCAACACAGAGAACCAGTCTGTGTGACTTACTGTCCTTTTGAAGATGCTGTCAGTGTGAGGGAGACTGGTGAACTGGGACAAGCCACTTTCCTGCTTCAGACACCACTTCCTACATGCAGCGGGCTGCCACAGCTTTCCACCTTGCTCCAGCAGTGGCAGGTTGCTCACCACTGGGTGAGGACTGCACTCTGCTCTTGAAACATCTTCATTTTATTTGCATTACTATTTTTAATACCCTTCTCTCTCTCTCTCTCTCTCTCTCTCTCTTCCCCCACATCTACATGGTTTTTAGGTTGCTGTAGGAGTTACTGTGCCTTGTGCTCCCCATTGTCTACGTGCAGCAGCAGAGCTGTGGTGGTGCTCAGGTGTGGTGGATCCTCAGGCTCCCCTGGTCAGCAAGCAGCTGGGAAAGCAGTGCTGTCCCTCCCTCAGCCATCCAGGGGTGCCAGCACTGCTGGTGCAAGGTGCTGGGAGAGCCTTGGTGGTGCCATGGGCCTTTGTTAGCACTTGTCACAGAGCGGAGCTGTGAGGGGTCTGTGCATTGCCTTTCCTGAGACAGAACAAATACATCTCGGCTTTCTGGCATTGATTTTTGACAAAGGATTCAAGAAGCTGCAGCTGTGCTGGCTTTCTTGTTCCCTCCCCCACTTTATTACAATGCATGTTGTTCTGAAATACTCAATTCAGCTATAAACAATCTACTCTATCAACAACATGCTTTTGCACTTTTTGAAATGGTGCTTTGAGGCAGATAAATGAAAGTAAGTATGGCAGCTTGCCAGTAAAAATCCTGCAAACTGTATCATCACAGGGGCACTGACTAAGACAGCACATTATTTTATTTACTGTGGAAACTGAAAATCCATTTCTGCCCATACAATAGCTGTTTATTTCATCTTTGCTTCATGTTTGTTCTAATCTTTCTTGACACTTCTAGATAGTAATGGTTCACAAGCTGTTCAGATCAGTGCTTGCAGGGCTCCATCAGCCAGCACTTCCTTCTGGTTTTAGAAGTCCAGCACCCTCTTTGCTGGTGTGTGCCCACTGGCCAACAGCAAGGGAACCTGCCCAAGCCCAGAGTACTGGGGAGGTCCTGCAACTCCCTGAATCCATGCCCTGGGCTAAACCAGCGTGCTCATCTCTAGCAGCCAAGGTGTAAGGGGAAGCTTGTACTGCGAATGCATTACAGCGGGCTGACCTGGACAAAGGATTTCCTCAGCATTTGAGTTTTTCTTCCTGAACATTCCGTCTGTCAGATGTTTACATTGCCAGCTGACTAAATGACTTCATACATCCCATACTAGAAAAAATGATTCCGAGATGCAGAAAGATGAGGTGACAGGGTGGCCAGTGCATTCCTGCTAAGACCTGCTGGATTCAGATTAGCCTTGGTGATTTCTTAATCTGGGCAATGTGTCCTCTTGACAGCATGATGGCCTGTTCCCCAGCTCTTGCTCGGGTAGAGCAGCTCCTCCGGCACCACTCATCACAATGGCTTGGAGACGGGAGAAAACCAGGCTGGGGAAGAATGCTGAAACCATTTCAAAAACCTCTGGAGAGAAAATGAGTAATATTTTGTTTTCCTGAATGGTTTCACTGAAATTTAGGGAAAATAATTGCAGTTGAAAGATCTCAGTTTTTGTTGTTCTGTTCTTTCTTTTCTATTTGTTTTCGCACACTTCCTTTTGAATGTCCTTCCTCCTTTTCATCTCCAGCCTCTCCTTCATTACCCTTTACCCCACACCCCACCACACAAACGTTCAGAGACAGCAGAAGGGAAAGAAAAAATATAAGAAAGAAAAGATAAAAAACATTTCAAATTTCCTTTTCCAGATCCAGAGAAAACAGGTTTTTAGTAACTTTCAGATCTTAATGATGCTATTCTGTGACCAAAAATCAGCTGAAAGATATCCTAAGGAACTATGATTTAACTTCTATTCGGTTACCTAGCTACTTCTGGGGAATTCCATTTCATCCTTTTACATAGCCAAAGGATCTACCAAATTCATTTTACTCTGGGGATTTCTCTCCTCTGCATATCCATTATAGCCCATCATGCTGAATGATCAGGAGACTCATGAAGAGCCTTTTGATGTTGAGGGGTTGGCCATCTTTCATAAGTTTATCCAGAGTACAGTCTTTTCCTATGTCCTCTTCTTGTCTTTGAGGGTGTTTGTTAAAGTGTAATGGAGCTTCATTCATGAATATGTTCTTCTCACTGATTCTGTATATTCTACAGTCCTGGTTACTTAAGAAAAAGCACTTGTATGGAAAGAGATGCATAAGAGGTCAAATAGCAGCCAAAGCATCTCTATATCCTGAAGCAGGGGGAACACAGAACTTCATGATACCTGGAGATTCTACTGAATAAACAAAGCAAACTGCTTTTAAAGCTGCTGTCTGTGTCCCAGCCACAGAACCCCTCTGACACTTTGGAGGAGCTGAGAATCGCAAGCAGAGAGGCTCTAACAGTCCTGTTGTGCCCCTGGGGCAGTGCTAATGACCATTTGGCTGTGGGAAGGCAAAAAAAGCTGTGTATGGCATGAGACGAGGTTGCTGGGCTGGAGGCAGGACAGCCTCTAGCAGAAGAGGTATGGCTGAGGATAAATTAATAAGAAATAGACTGTTTGGAGACAGGTGTCCCTTTAAAACTGTGGATTTGGCCCTGCCTTTACATTTGGCCCTGTTTCTTCTAAGTTCCATGCAAAAAAGGCTAACACGATTTTCTGTTTGAGAATAACCTGCAAGCTGAACATGCAGGATTGATGAGCATTTTCAAATGGTTCCAGGCACATAGGTAGGTGTTGTTCTTCATTCTGCCAAATTCAGAATATACCCGAGTGCCGGCATTTCTGTCTGGTTTATTTTACCTTGAATCTATTCCAAATAAACTAGAACTGACAATTACACACATGCACTATACACTTGAGACCCACAGGTGTACTTGCAAATTAGCCTCGGGGACTGAAATACATGTCTTTGATTAATTTTACTGGTAAAATGTCCAAATCCCTTACTCAGCCTTGCAGTGCTCACCTATGGGTATCAGCCATACCTCATATTGGTGGCCCTTCATATTTCTATCTGCAGGTAAACACAGTCTTAGCCCTCAGAACTCTGTACTGCTTAAACCCCAGGATAGACAGGGTTGTTACTGTAAGACCTGCCCCAATAGCCCAGGGCCTAGTCATTACAGGAGTTTATTTCTCAAATGGCTGGTAATGTTTGACCACTGCAGAGCTGGGCTAAAGCTGTTGTGTGCACACAACTGTTGTGACAGCCAATGGAAAATAATGACATGAAAGTGTCTCGGTGAGTACAGCTTGTTTCACTCCAGGGCACTTAGTGCCATGGTCTAGCTGGCATGGTAGAGTTTTGTCAAAGATTGGACTCGATGATCTTGGAGGTCTTTTCCAACCTTAACGATTCTATGATTCTATGCCAGGCAAAGAGCAGCTTGCAAGAAGTCATCATCTTTGGAGCAGTTCCTGTCTAGACGAAGTTCTTGTTGCTCTGGCATGGGAACGGTTGTTTGCCACCTGTGTGATGCACAAGTGCCTTCAGAGCTGGAAGGAAGCAGACAGGAGGGGCTAGGAAAAAAGCTTTAAGGAAATCCCACCAAAAATGCCCCAGGCCAGGAATGCCTTTGCTTGTTTTCTTACTGAAAAGCAAATGTTTCAGAAGATGTTTCTTCTGGCCTCATATATCGAACATGACCACATTTTATCCTCTCAAGTACTGACAGGATTTCCCTCTCTTTACAGAGGCTCAGAGAACTTCCACAGCAATGTTATCCTTAAAGAGACAAAAAAAATAGCAAAAAAGATGTGGACATTGCAAGATGTCAGTGTGAGCAGCAAATCAATGTCACCTCTGCCCTTGCAGAGTATTCTGTGTCCCTTTGGATCAGAGCTGGTGAATGGCTACTGCCCTCTTTCTGTATTCAAATATGCAGCAAACCACTGTTAGATATTCCCATAATGAAATGTCTGTTTGAGTCTTTTGTTTGCTTTCCATTTTCCTGTTGCTTGTTTCTTGTCTGGAATGTCCCATGCCTTGTTAAGCAGAATTAGCTCTGCCAAACTACATGTCCTCTGTCTCTCAGTTCCTGCACACTGTGGCACATGTTGTTGCATAGCATTTGGTGGTGTGGCCATCCCAATGCAGGTGGAGGGACCCTCCCAGAGTCCCTTCAACCCTTTGCCCCTCAGGAGGGATTCAAGCCCTCAGTGGTGCCAGTTCTGCCCTGAAACCTGTCAGTGCTGATTACTGAGGGTAAATTACTCCGTGTGGGCAGGGAGGAGAGGCAGAGCAGTCCTACGCACTGTGTGCTCCACGGAAATCTCCCTCTGCTCAGCCAGCCCAGGAGAAGTCCAGAGGGCACTCCTGCCCTGCCCTGAGCTCACAGCTCTCCCCTTCAGCACCGCCACCTGCACGTGTCCTGGGGGAAGTGCTCATGCTCCTGAGCAGTCCCTGGCAGCCAGGAGGTGCCTGCTTGCTCCACCTGCCTTAAGGTGAGACCTTACCCCGTAAGAGAAGAGGCACTTGGCCTTGCAGGTGTGTCCAGGGCTTGGGACCACAGCTGCAGGTTTACCACGCAGACAAGCTCTTAGGAGAGGTATCACCCACAAATGGGGTGATGGGAGGGGTGTGCTCTGGGTGCCCTTGGACCCAAAAGAGGTCACCTGATGTCCCTTCAAGGGAATAATGGTTCTAGTTAATATAGATCAGGGACTTGGGAAGAAGTTTTCGTGGGAAAGCAAAGTCAATTTAACCCAGATGGCACCTATTCCTCCAAAGAGTGATTGCTCCATCATCCTGCAGTGGGAATTTTATTCTAAGCAAAAAAAAAAGTTGGCTTTTCCATGCAACAGATACCAAATGTAACTGCTGGGGGAGAAAGCAGGTGGAGAGATTAGACATGCCTGGTGCTGACAGATAGCATGTTTGTGCCTAATACGTTGGAGAAATTGTTCAGGAACAATTCAGCCATGTGAAATGCGTCCCTTGTAATATTGCCAAGGTCAGAAAAACCTAAGGAGAGCCGCTGAGTAAGTGCTGGTCCTGCAAGGAAAAACCATCTAGAGGCAGTGTGGTCGTGTTGCTGAGGCAGTTTTCCATCAGGGTCCCATAGGGGCAGAGCAAAGAGCTCCTGCTGCTTTTCTCTGTTCTTTCTGCTCACGATGAAAAGTCCTGTATCAAGGTCCAAACCTGTTCAAGCCCGCTTGGCTGTTGGCTCTTTAATCACTTCCAGTTGAATCTAAAAAACCATACTGATCCAGAGAGGTTCATGAAGCCTGTGGGAGGGAGTTGAGTCTCCTGTGAGTCCTCTTTCCATGCTGTCTTATTTTCCTTTTGCTCTGTTCTGAAATTAATGAGGTTTAATAACCTGTTTCCTTCTTTCTCATTCAGGCCAGCTTGGGGAAGAGAGGGAACATGGCTCTTCCTACCTGTGAACATGTCCCGACCTGGGAAGTCCCTCTGCAAACACATAAGAGGTGTGTGAGCCTTTTGGGGCAATCCTGGGGTGTACCAGGTGCAGAGGAAATAGCAGATGCTTTTATAGAAAAATGACAGACAGGCAGGAATGTATCTCCTCTGGAGTCCTCTCTTTCACTTCCCTGGAGATCTAATGTAAAAGACCAGTCCTATATCTGCTTGGAGATTTAGGCTGAAGGGAAGTTATAGCCAGATGCTCTTTCCAGGAAACTAAGAAATGCCATGGGTTAGATCTCTGTCATGGCCTGGCCAAGTGAGCTGTGCACAGCCAGCCAGCAGGCCTTAGGTCTGCAAGCAGGGAGGAATGGAAGAGGCAAATAGTTTTGGGTTGGTGCAGACAATTTTCACAGTGCCAGCTTGGCACTCCGTCCCTCTCTTGGTAGCATCCAAGGAGATGTTTGCAGGAAAGGCAGCTCCGGAGATTGTCTGGGGCTATGTGAAAGAGGGGGAAAAAAAGATGAACTAGCAAAAAGTTAATTAAAACTCTTCTGATTATGAGGTGGAATTTAATACTTTAAAAAATGCAGTGTGACACAGTGCAGCACTGCAGCTGAATTAATCATGAATGAGGATAGTAATTTTTAATTTTTGTGTGCATGAGAAAAACACTCAACAGATTTGACAATTAGAGCAGGGTAACAGCATTGCATGGCACAATGTGAAGTAGTTTTTCCCAGTGGTTTTTGAGAGGGAGCTAAACAGATGTGCTCAAATATTTACAAGTGCACAATATTCACATGCTTTTCAAATGCTGACCCTGCTGATTCGCAAAAGTCTGCTTCAATCTGGAGACCAGCTACTGTGGTGACACAGGCTATTTATCATAGGTAACACAGCGGCACTGCCGCCAGCTCCCCGTGTACCTGTGTGCACAGTTATCTCCCACTCTTCTGACACTGATACACCACCTCAGCCACTCACCTGCATCACCAGTTTGTCCCAAAGCAGTCCTGGCAGCAAACTGTGCCCTGCTGGCTCAGCCCCAGTTTGTGGGGTAGGAGTGGTTCCTGTGCCACACCGTGCTGAAGAGAAACAAGTTTGATTTCAGCCACAGCCATAAAAGTCAGGGTGGTTCAGCTAAAGTGTCACGAGGGCAAAGCACTCCTGTAAGAGTCTAATATTACATGTTTACTCTGTGTAATTCAACTGGGTTAGTCATCAATTATCTGCATCAAAGTGACCACCCAGAGGCCCAGTGCATTTGGCCTCGTCTGTCACTTACCTGTCCCCTGTCATGCTTCAGTTAAGAGCTGAGAATACCAGGTAACATTGTCCATATCACCAGCAGTGCAGGATGTTTCATTGCCTTGTTTTCTTCAAAAGGAGCCCAAAGAAAAGTCAGGTTTGTTCAGCACAAGCTGCAGTTGGGGAGGATTCAGGTAAGCCAGATGGCAGTGTCAGTGATGAATGGCACAGATACTGTGGGGCTATGCCTGGATATCCTAACTGGGAAAGCTGAGCTGCACTGTACCTCACTGAAATATTGACTATTGCAGCAGTTGCTTTACACTGTTCAATTGGCTGTGTAATTACTTTCACAAATTAAACAAAAACAATGGTGAAAATATGTAAAATGTCACCTGGACTGAATTGTGGTTCAGATCCCCAGTGAAAATGAGTTTGGCAGCATCCCCTCACTTCTAATCTGCTCGATTTCAGCCTGAACGCCTCTCTGCTCTCAAGCCCAGGTTGGTGTTGCAGGTCAGGCTTTAGATGTGGTGTGGGTGCTGCTGCGTGAGAAGCCCTGCTTATCTGGCTCAAACCAGGATAATTAGTGCCCCATTTTTTTCAAGCCATCCCACTGCTTCCGTGCTTTATATACTTTTTGGGTTGTTGTGCCTGCTTTCCTGGGTTTCTTCACTTTGAAAGGCAAACATGCAGTCATGCACTTCTCTCTTCAGCTCACATTTCCTTTAGCATTTAGCCCTGCGAATGTGATAACCACTCACTTAGTGAAGACAGACAAGGGAATGAGGAGGGGACAGATCACCCACTTGCAGGTTTACAAGTCAACAGGTCCCATCCATGCCAACTTCTCTTCAATAAGCTCAGTGTCACAGAAGGAAGTCAGACAAGCTGAACAACCTGCCCATCTCTTTCCTCTCCCTCCGTGGTCCCCCATGCTCCTCAGACAGCAGTTAGGGGGGATTAGCCAACTGGGGCTCTCCTCATTCCAAGGCGTCTCAGGCAATCTGGCACACCCACCTTTCTTTTCACTGCACTCTTGGTAGGGCTGCACTTTGTTCTAATTTCCTTCTCACCTTTTCCTGTCTGAATGGGTTACTGATGCAGCAGCCTGTGTTTAGGAGCTGTGTGCAGCTGCTGCACCTGAAGAAATGCACCAAGAGACACTGCCATGGACCTGCAGACAGTAACTGCAACTGCTGTGATGCATCTCATGGGTTTTCAGGAACAGAGGTTAATTCATCCACTCCTGAGTGGGGACACTGGTAAACTCTGCACTCTTGAGTCCCCATGGAAAATACGATTATTCTCACATTGCCTTCACCAGTGGGTGTGAAGAGCTCTACCCAGTGTTAGCTACTGCCTGGTCCCAGAGCCACTGAAGGGCTTTGTTTTCTCTTCTTCTAACCATTTATATTGGAAAGCTTTTATAAAATATCAAATGAAAGACAGCTCTATTTCAGCTACATCCTTGAAAGCCAATATACCTTAAATGCCAGTTACTGTGTATCCTGAAAGGAATGGGCAGTTGTGAGTTAGCAGTCTTGGTTTTGGTTGACAGTGCTTCATGTAGAAAATGAGATCTCTGCTTTCATCCTGAGGAGCAGACTAACCCAGATACCTATAGTACGAAATTCACTCTCAGTGAAACAGGGAAGTTTATGTCCCAGTGAGAATCTGGATTGCCACAGCTGGATTCACCATCAGGCAGTCACAGAGAAACAGTGTGTTCTGTCAGGCAGGCTGGAGGAGCCCATGCTTCTCATCAGAGAGATGCAGCAGTGCCTTTAATACTTTTTAATAGTTTACAAAATTATGATAAGCTCTGCAAGGCCATTTTAAATGGATAATCTTCAAGTGGTGTTAAGGATTAAAATGAGTCTGCCTTGTATGCCTTAATGGGCCCCTCACAGACTATTCAACATTATCAAAAGGTGATTTTAAGAGTTTGTAATAAATATGTTCCTTTGGGGAAGATTAGGAAACAGGGTGGGATTTGCCATCCTTCTGCTACCTCCAAATTGCTGTGCTTTAACTGAATTAATTACGGTGGGTCTGCCTTGAACTCCAGACTGCCAGTTCACTTCTGATCTATTGCTCAGTAAAGAGGTTTGTCCTTAGGGGGAAATGTTTGCTCCAAGAGACAGGGCTATTTAGTATTTGATTATCAGCCTAGGAGAAATTAGTCAAATAAGGCTCCAGCTTCATGAACACTTAGGCGCATGTTTAACCTTCCATTCCTGAGGAGTCCTTTAGATTTCAAAGTGCAATAAAATAAAGTGTGTCTGCAGAAATCTTATGGGGACCAGGGACTATGAGAGTTATTTATTCACAAACCAGAAGTGAATGACTTCATTCAGAAAGTTTTCCTTGTGCAAGCTGTGCTCTTATCTTCTTCTAGTGTCCAGCCTCGTCTTTGTTGCAAACCCAGCCTTTGTCCACACCACTTTCAAGGCCTGGGCCTGAAATTGCAGGGAGATTTGAGTGTATGAGTGAAACTGGATAAAATTATAGAAATTACCCTCCCTAAGAATTAATTTGTCATTTCACACTTTTCTGTATTGACAAAGTTCATGTCCTTGGGCAACCAAGTTGTCAGAGTGGTACAAAACCCACAATAATAATCCTTCTCTGTCAACCTTCTGGGGTTTCTCTTTATCTATCAATTCCATTGTACATCAGTTAAAGGATTTAAAGTACGGTTATGAAACTTGCCTATTTCATAAAATGTTGAAGGTTGAACAATTTCTTGTGGAGCCCACCAGAAAACTTCTCATAACACCTACTGCCAGTGTCTTGCCAGCAGTGTGCTTCCTGCTATTTTTGTCTGCCTGAAATGAACACACTGGAATTTATTGGCTTGTTGAAATCAATAAATTTAGGAGGTTTAGGAGGACAAAGTGGTTTCTTATGGTTTTACCAAGTCTATTTGATGTTTGCTGGTTTTGCAGCAGGCTTTTACTCTCTTGGCTTCCCAGCCCCCTAAGCTTTGTGCTTTGCAGTCAGCATTCCCAGAGCTTTCATACTGACTGACTTCCCATTATTCTTCCTTCTGAGATACTGAGAACCCATTAAAACTGAGATGGTCCGTATTTTCATGGACCTTGAGTGTGATTTGGAGGCCTCAGTTCAGGCAGAGAGCTTTCAAAAATCACAATACTCTTTGTTTATCACCAAAGGGCTCTGTATAAATGCGAGCTTCCCAGAGTGATGTGTGTGTGCACCCAGAGAGCTCCATACTTAGCTCCAGCCATCTTTCTTGACTGACAGGTTATTTAAGTTATTGTCACCCAAACAGATCTTGTGCACAGGATATTAATTTTCTTAATGTGCTTAATCATATGATTGCAAAATATCAACATGTAATGCAAGAGTAAAAAAGCATTAATACAGTAATTTGTATTCCCACCGTATGATGATATGAGAAATTGTCGTCTGTATGTCTAACTCACACTGAATTCAACCAAAATACATCGTAAATAAAGGTTAGGGGCTTGAAAATGTATTGAATTGGTCTGGTGATGGTTAATTTCAAGGAATAACTGAGGGGAGGGCAAAGTGGGGGTTCCTGGGGCTGGAAGCCTGCTAACCCCGTGCCAGTTCACGTGACAAGAGGAGCACATGAGCAGGCTGGGCAACACCCCTGTTCTAAGTGTGGCTGCATTTGCTCTTTTTATTGTGACTGCCTCCAAGTATGTAGTTCCAGTTTAACTCAGCCTAACAGTACACACTTCCCAGATTTCAGATTGTAGATTTTGAGTTGGTGATTAGTGTTTAAACTCAGATTCTGGGGTTAAACTCTGACTCAAGAAATTGGAGTGGGCAACTGCTCCTATTACCTTCTGCATTTCACACCCTTAATCCTATTTTTAGGCATCCTGATGAATCAGACCTACTAAGGAAAATGCTAAAGCAGATACTTCCCTTGGAGCACACAAATAATCCTACACCAACATTTGAGGGCCAGGACTTTCTAGATCTGAGAATTTGCTGGAAAACTCCAATGAGGTATGTACTGCTTTTACTTTTACCCTACAGGACAGTGCTATTCACTTATTTTTGCCTGAAAGACCATGCTGGGTGACTGAAAGCATGTGTGGAATCTGGAACATTTATGGTGCAAACATCATTTCAGCATTCTCCTACGCAAGAGATGATGAAACTTCCTAAGATGAGAGCCTATGTAAATATGTGTTATCCATCAGCTAGGCAAACAGATGAGGGACTGCTGTTTTTAGAAGCTCCAGATGATGGCCATGATCCTGTAATGTGATTATTGTGAGCAGAGACCTACATCTGCAATCCAATTCTTGCTCTGCAGATCCCCTGAATATAAAAAAGAATATTCAGATATAAAAAGGACTACCCTCCATAAATTCCAATGTCATCTTCTCTATTCTTATTAATGCTTAATTTAAATCTTGACATCTAACTCTTCTTCAGCATTCCTGATTAGAGAAATTAATTTACAGTTTGTTCTGAAGGCATATCAGCAAATGGGCATCAACGCAGATAGCCATTTATTGCTCCAGCAGTGAGGTTAAACAGCTTGTGCTTTTAACTGCATGGTACAAAATATATAAAGCTATTTGCTGGAGTTATTAATCCGAGATGACCTGATATAATGTGATAGTAAAAGTTCGTTTCCCAAAGAAGAAAAATACGTGCTCTGCTCAGTGCCTCCTGCTGACTCTCTGCTCCAAGTGAATAAACATACAACTGAATTCTCCCAGCCAGGTGTGATCCGGGAACAAACTGGCAGCACATCTTTGTGTCTGCTAATGTAAATTTTAACTCACAGAAGTGGCCTACCATTAGTTCTGCAGTCAAAATGCTTGCTCTGTCTTATCAAGAATCACATTCCACAGAACATGCCACAAGCCCAGAAAAATCACCTGGTTTAAATCTCTAAGGAATGAAGCACATGGTTTGCACTGATGTACTGCAGTATCACATGCAAGGCTGGTGTTTCAGTACTCAGCCACTACAGATGAAATGGAAGCAGAAAAGGGAAACCTTGTATGAATTAGAAAATAAATATTCTTAAAGACAACTTCCAAAGACTAATGTATACAGAAGTGATCTGAATTAGAGGAGCTTAGCTCATCTGAAATAATCTGCTCCTCAGAATGTGGGGACACATTCCCTCAGCCTGCAGCTGCCAAACTGTCCAGCAGGTCACCCTAGGAAAATTGCATACTGAATTTGAATATTTGTCCTGTTCTTCTGTGACCCAAGTATAGGTCTCTGTCCTTTTCTCTACTCAGAAAGAACATAAAACACAGTTAAACTTATCTCAACAGCTCAATTTATGCTGCATATAGAGAACATTAGCTCTTGACTGTAAAATGCATACTTGGATTTGAATGAGTCAGCTTTGTCTTGGTATGATAATAAGGAAAAAGAGGGTGAAGAAAATATGCGGTCATATACGTAAAGCTAAGAGAAATTGGGTAATAGGTATCAGTATATGAAAAGTCTTTCACAGGATTCAACTTGAACAGAACAGTGTAAAAATCAAGGAACCTCATGGTTAATCATTGTAATGGAATACTGATAGTTGTCATTGGCTGAGAAAGAATTCAGACATTTCAGAGCCCTTGATGCACTTTGATCGTTTGGATGTTAAGCTCTGAGGCAGTGCTGAGTTTGGCAAATTGATGACAAAAACCCATTCTTATTCGAATGTTGCTTTAGCTACTAGCTTTTCATTCAAGAAAGGGTCTTGTTGACAGCAAAATTATTTTCTTAGAAAAACACTAAACAAGAAGATGACAAATGCTGTTGTGAATGTTCACACAACTCCAGGAGCAATCAACCACGATTATTCAGACAGGGCTCCTGCAGGAATGGATAGAGCTAAAATCTTGAAATTTGGCAAGGATAAAGTCCTCGATAAGGAGCAGCACTTACAGTTGCTCTGGAGAAAATCTAGTTTGATCAGCGGGATTCATGCTCATTTGGAATTGACCATGTGCAGTAGAACATCTTGTCTGTATGTATGCAATTAAGAGATGCACAGTGAATAGTTGCCATGCAGTTAGTGTAACATATGCTCCAGTACTTCCAGACGTGACTACTGAAGTTGGTAGCAAAATCCTGATGTCTTCAACAAGGCCTCAATTTTAGTCAGATAAAAACTGCTACGTGTGAAAGCAGCTGGGGATCTTTCTCTCTTCACTGAAAAAATGTGAGAAAGAGAAGAGGAATCCAGACTGAGGAGCTGACTGAAAGGCTGGAGACGCTGCAAGCACTGGCTTGTAGCATTCAGGAGATAGAATGATACTGCTACCCAGTCTGTGACCTGCTGTTTGCCTTCTGGCAGATGCTTTTCTATTTCTTGCACTTCGCCTGACACATGTCAATAAGAAATCCTCAGCCTGACCCCTACTTAAGGGCATCAGGGCATTCCTGCTTAGTCTCCATAAGCATTGAAGTAATGTTCTTTACCTTTAAATCCCAGGGCCATATGTATTATACTCTTTGGAAGAAGAAAGGCTGGATTACTGCACTGGGCTGCTGTCACAACATCTTGGTCTCAAGGGCTGAAGCTCACTTGGTGGCCTGTGTGACACAGGACAGCAAGAGGCTGGACACTAGTGAGGCAGCGATCTGAGGAGGAGCAGTCTTAGTCCTAACACCAGTTGTGGATCTGAAGCCTCCTTCAATCTATTGTGCCAAAATCCAGGGCTGAACTCTGCAAATCACATCTATTTCCTCAGTGACCTACCCTGAAAGCTGGCTCCAAACAACCCCCCCTGGAACTGTGTGTGGTTCCCCACTTGAACTGGCTGATGTGAGCCCATCTCTCATCATGACAAGCCCAGCAGGTGATGCTCAGGTTCATCTGGTGCTCCAGTTTGTCACCAACTCTCCAGCTCTGCAGACAGCAGGACTGTGCTGAAGCTTTAGACAAGGCAAACAATTTCAGGCAAGATAAGAACAGACTAGGTTTTTACCCAACCAGAATTAATTTATGTGAGGCTTCTAAAAGTTCAGTAGTTTTTACTCCGATGCTGTGTGCTCCACTGCTGTTTTCTGGAATCAGGAGAGGAAGTAACAAATTAGCACGAGGGAAAGCATTCCTGCAGCAACATCATGTTGAGGAAAAAAGTCATGAACTGCTGGAAATCCACCCAAAAACATTCCTCTCATCTTCCAGGATTTTTTAATCTCTGTTCCAGATCCCAGAGGTCTATAACGCAATAAGTTTTGGATAGGTCTGCCCAAGTCTGATGCCAAATTTGAATTGGGATTTTTGATGCTCTCTCCTGTCTAGTTTCATTTTTCCAAGTCGGGGGGTTAGAACATTTTCCTTCTCACTTTGAACTCGGAGTCTCCTGCTTATAGCAAACCTGATGAGCTGGGCCATGGTGGGGTCCTAGGCTGGATGCCAGCTGGACACCGTACTCAGAAAAGCCACCTGCTGTGCCCGGGATCCCTGTGAACCTCAGAGGGTGCTGCCCCTCTGGCTCCACAGCTCTCTCCTTTTCCTCCATGAATGCCATCCAAGAAAGTGGGTCTGTGCACCAGCTCTTAAACTCCACCTTTAATTCCAGGACCAAATTTCCTGCCCTGGAGCCAGAGCTGGATTCTGCAGAACTAATCTGAACATCTGAATTTGGAAGTCCACAGTTAACATTGTTGAAAAGCAGGTCAGATTCTGTTGAACCACAAAAGCCTGCAGGTAATTCAAGTGTGAATCCTCAGTGTAGGCCATGGATTTGTCTGTGTCATGAAACTGAACGTAAACACACCACACACACCCCCACTCCAGGGAAGGTTGTGGGGAACAGTGGCTGGCTTCTTCTCCACACAGCAGAGAAACATCCCTGCAAGGTCATGGACAGCATTCCAGCTCATCAATGCTGCAGATAAACATACTTCCTTCCCAAAGAGCGTATGAAAACAGCTGTTCAGCATTACAGTGTATTGCAAATGATTTCTTGTCTCATCAAAGGCAGTTGTTCTTGGATAATGCAAAGGTAGTGGTCTGAGAAGCACCCGGCACCTGCACTGAGCTATGCTGCTTGGAGAGGAAGCTGGAGCAGAGGAAAGGCAGTGATTTGCCACATTCATTGGTTTGCATCTGACATTAAGATGCTTTTGTGAATTAAGTGGAGGGGAAAAATCAGGTGTTTAATGACCAGACTTCTGAGGCAGGCAACATGTCAAATATTTCTCCAATGGTCTTACAGTAACTTGTTTCACTTTCCTTGCTTCAAAAATCCTGGTAGGGCTCAACCTCATGAGGTTCGGTGCAATGTGGACGTGTGCAGGGAGGCACAGCCCCAGGGTGGGGTGCAGGAAGGGTCTGTGGGGAGCACACCAGCAAGAGGGGCAGAGATCTCGTGAGGGGGAAATGACACAGGGGCTGCAACACCATGGAAACCCAGACCTGCCAGCATGTGGAAAGAGAACAGAATAGGACCGAGGGCCTGGCCTGGGCAGGTACAGAGGTGGGGGCAGCCAGGGCCCTGGCTGGAGGACCAGAGCTGGACTGGGACATGCGGGTCCTGCACTTGCTCTGCAGTAACCTGTAAAGCAGACAGCTCCACATTTCTCCTGTCTCATGGTCAAAAGCACGCAGACAAGGCAGCCACGCTGTGCGTGCCTGCTGAGGAAGCAGCACACCCGGCCCTGCGGGGCCTCCTGGCAGGAGGCAGGAAAACATGAAGGAAAAAACGTGTTCTAGTACTGTCCTTGTCCTTCCTTTAGTTGTAAAGCTACCCAGGATAGTGTTTGTTTATCATCCTAGGCTTGCATATGTGAATTGAGTGCTGTTTAAAAGCCCCCACCGTGGGCAATCTTTCAAAGGCCACGTTAAAACCATTAGTTTGCTGTATTGGGACAACTGACAATTGATGAAAATGCTTTAGAACAGACAGAACACACAGAAATACATAACTCAGTTCCTCCAAACTGAAGACAGCCATCCATCCCCCCCAAAATGTTTCTGTTAAGATACTGTTTACACAGATTTAATCAGTTTTGTCACTGGGGCACAGCAAAAACAGCAATGTGACCTGCTGAGATTTAGCACCAGATTGCAATTTACAATCAAGGCACCAAGAGTCACTGAAGTGCATAGCTCCTGCCCCAATTACGAATTAATCAGACCCAAAGAGGTCTCCATAAAAGGCATAGCAGTCAGCAGTGAGCCCTATAAATTCAGGGGGCTTCTCTATCCTTTATGTAGGAAAGATGACCTGTGAAGCTTTGCATCCTGCAGTTGGGTGCTGGTAACAGAAGAAAGCAAACTTCTAATTTGGTTTTGTTCGGTTTTTTCTCTCCCTCCTTTGTAAGAATGCAACCAGCTTGATTTCAGTGAAACGTTGTTAAAAAGGCAGTGTGAGATGCTGGGATGAAATGAGTTGACTAACTTGCTTTCTGCAAAGTGCGACTATTCCGATGCTTGTGTTTGGTTACTTGTTTGCTAGGGTATTTCTTGCTGTTGTTTTTTTTTAAATTTGCTTTAAAGTGATCAGCAAAGTGGCAATAGCTGCATTGGTCCCTCGTGGTGGGGTGGTGACACAATGACTCAGAGAGGGCGCATGGCCACAAGCTGCCAGACCCTGCAGGTCCCACTTGTGCGTGGGGCTTCTTCCTGCTCCGGGAGCTCGTCCTGCTGGAGAGTGCCGTGTGAAGGGACAGCAGCAGTGACCTGCTGGGATGCAGGGAGCAGGTCCCAGCAGGCAGCGAGCCTCGGGCTCTCGGCTGCCTTGGGCGTGCAAGGAGAGGATATTGCTGTTGGCATGGGGGCATGGAGTCAGGGTTTCAGGGGTGCTGCCAGGACAGAGTCAGAGGGGGATTTGCTGGGGTGAACCCTGGGGTGAAGGACCTGCTGAGGCCATCGTTTGGGTGCTGGTGGCACTCAGCCTCCAGCCTGGCACTGACCTTGCTCCTGGCTGACCTGGCCGTGATGTGTGTTGGGCTAAGTTTTTTCTGAGCCCTTCAGAGTGCCGCTGCCTTGGTGTGGGACACGGGGGCTTTGCCAGTGGCCGTGGCGTCTGGGCTTGGGGCTGTGCAAGGCCTGTCACTCGTGGAGGAGAACTGAGGGGAGCGAGGCAAGGGCTTGGCAGTATTTGTTGAACTCTTGCTGGGTTTACAGAATTTGAGGCTTTAAAAGCTGCACTGTGGGTATCCAGCTGGGCTGGAGGTGAGCAGCGCTGCTCCCCAGGGGCTGATGGAGTTGCCCCTGCACACACTTCCCAGCAATCCCCAGCTTCTTTCCAGGGGTTACAGAGTTTTCTGATGCCTTTGGCTCTGCTAGACTGGTGTGCGTTGGGCTCAGTGGGCTCTGAAAAACATCTCAAAGAGTACCTCAATCATTCCTCAATGTATCTTTCAAGGTAAAAGAGGTCATTCTGACACTATTAAAAAAAATAGAGAAGGAAATATAAAAGTATGAGCTAGATTCTCCCATTTAATGTTTTTGCTCACTTTATTGCATTTCATCTCATTACTTTTATGGTGAGACCAAACCTTCCTGATGTTGATAGTCCAAAATAGAAACCAACAATTTTTAATACATGCTTTTAGATGAAACCACAAGATATTGTGAAAACAGACAGTGCAGCGTGTCATTAAAGTGAGTTATTTAAGTATAAATAGTCTATTTTCTATTTTTTAAGAGTTCTGTCTATATTTTAGGAGATTATATAGATTTATTTTCTGAGGGCTAGAAATAACAGGGTAAAATCTTGCTGGTGGTATTTTTCTAGTCACTTTGTCAAATGCACGACTGTGCACATTACATAGGGGAGAGAAAAAGCCTTCCCTCTTCTCACCCCTCGGCAGCATAACAGGGAACAGAACTGCACATCTGTAAATAAATGCATCATTAGATTCTCATCAATTTGTAAGCTTCACTTGATGTATGGCTAAAATAATCCCACAAGGATAACTAAAGAAGTGTTTGCTTTCAAGCACACAGAACGCAGACCAGCGGAAACACTGTTTCAGTTGAACTCAGTATGTTGGGTAAGCAGGTTGTTGGCTATTTTTGGTTTTGTTTTTTTTTTTTCACAACAGTCCACATTGAAGAATTATTTTAGATGCATTGCTACCAATATATTCATTAGCAGAGGATCTCTGGACATATTAAAAGAACACAGTAAAACAACTAATGATGCACTTGAGCAGTAACAGGTTGTCATTAGAGCAGCATCTGCTCTCATCAGAGTTAATTATTCAGTTGCTTTGTTTTCCAAGTAGGTGTCTGGTAGAATTTAGCAGAATCTTAATTAAAACACATTTTCAAACTCCATGGATGCTCATCTCATCTAAAGAAATCAAGACAATTTCCACCATAAACATCAAGCTTCAGTTGAGCCATCAAACAGCAGAAGGATCTCAGCCAAGGCGAGTTTTAGGCATTAACCATTGCAGTGCCAGTGGGATGCAGGTTGCCGTGGAACAGTGCCCCGATGAACTCCCCTGATGAACTGTGCTCGTGCCCAGAGCCAACACAGGCACTCAGTTAAGGAATGACAACACTCACGCTGTGTAATTGCAATTGTAATTGTACTGTTTTCACTGTACAAACCTTCAGATGCTGCTTGTTAATTCTGAGCTGCAGAGGGGCAGGGGGTGCTCCCGGGAAACAGGAGTCACTCCGTGTTCAGGCACAGACCTGCGCTTCTGCCCACTTCTGCTGTTCTGCACAGCCCTGCCCCGTGCAGGTCCCCTGAGCTGACCTAGAAGCAGATGCTGGCGTTTTTGAAACTCTCCCTGCTCTCTTCCACAGTGCTGGAGAAAGATGTCTTTCCTCTTATAAAAACTTCTCTCTTTGAAGGCCAGTGGAAGTGTTTTGTCTTTGGACATAAAAAGATTAGGTGATTATTATGAGGATGCACTGACTGTCAGTAATTTGTTGCTAATATAGTAGCCACAGTCATGCCAGAGAACTCTTCTTTCCATCGGATGTGGTAAACCCAGCATGACCCCAGGACGCTTTCAGGGAAGGAGTAGGGAACTGGACAAATCCATTGTTGTGTGTTTCCACTCAACTGAAAACTCTCTGTAAAGAAAACACTCTGAGGTAAATAAGCTGAGGTTCAACCCGCTTCACTTGAATGCCAATATCTATGGTTACTTTCCAGGGTCTCCTCTTTATTAGATTTCAGCGAGTGCATACCAAAATGTTCAGTCTATGAGCAAGACCTTTATTTCCCAATGGCCAGCACAGAATATGAGAACTTGAATTCTAAGCTTGGAGTTTTTTGCTGCAGTGTATTGACTTACACTTGAAGGTAGTTGGGAAATTTCTATCATAAAAATGCTGTTTCATCAAAAGAAAATATTACATGAAAATAGAGTGTTTTAAGCAGGCTGAAATAGCTGCATTCATACTTGTAGATGGGAATATTCTGATTTTTCACATTGAAACTGGTTTTATAAAAAAATATTTTTATTTGTAATGTTATAAACAGTTTTTTGAAAACTATATTTGAAAGAAAAAAATCAAAATTGTCATGACACATTTCAGGTTTACCACAGTGCAGTATCTATTTCAATCCTATTTTATAGAGCATTTCAAAGCTTTTTGGGTTGGTGATGTTTGGAAATGGAGCTGCATCTGGAGAAGTTTACTTTTGTCTTTGCTTTTCTGATCCGTTTTAAAATAAAAGCCATTCTGATAGAGACTACCTGTCTGTCGTGAAAGGGAAAAATAGAAATCCATAACTCAGTGACTGTATTTTAATGGCTTGTACAATTATTTTAAGGTCATTTTGGGCAGCTGAGCAAGCAAACCCTCCCCAGGGCAGGGTAATTCCAGGCTGTGCAGTATTGCAGAACTTGGGACTTGTTTGGTGGAAATACCTTCTGGTTTGGGTTCCTTAAGGGAAAACCAGCTTCTGAAGGACACCAAGGTATTTCCTTACATGTATTCTCTTCCTCCTCCACGCTGCTGTTTCTCACCTCAGAGCAGCTGTAAGAACTGTTTCCCCATCACCATCTTCCCTCTTCCCACCAGAAGTGACTCAGGATGAAGCTGCCAGCTTTTCTCTCCTGCCTGGACGACTTTCCAGATCTCACATCTGACAAACAGCAGGCTGCAGGAGCACAGCAGTCCTGGTGAGAGGAGATGGACGTCTCAGGGTGTTCTGAGGGGTTTGAAAGAGCTCACGTTCATTTTTCATCCCAGGCCTGAGCGGCTGGACTCGCTTTCTGGCACGCTGGCTCCTTGGGCAACAGGGCCCAAAGCAAGAACTGATAACCAAGTGCTACCACCACCTCTGAAACCACAAGCTTTTCTCTAGAATACTCAGTTTTACATCAGAATTATTCTGAAAACTGGCTTGCACTGAGCAGCTGATGGCCCACAGGTGAGCACATGCAGAACATGACCTGAATAAACTCGGCCACAGTTTTATCCCTCAGAACAGTCCAGGCTCCCCAGACTGACGCTGTTAGGAGCCACACCACGGCTGTTTGTACTGTCCTTCACTGACTAAGAGGCAAAGCAGGCAGGCAGATCAACAAAGCTGTGGGCATTTTCATGCCATGGCACTGGTGGATGACACAGAGCACTGCCACGTTCGAGCTGTGGGCTCCTGCTGTGGCAGGTGCTGAGCAGCCGTGGCTGCAGCTGCCACGGTGACAGCCTGTGTCTGGGGAGCTTTGCTGCTGTGCTCCCTTTTCAAGGCTCATTTTTGCCTAGAAAAAACCTATAGGGACCCCCCAGCATTGTAGGTTGCTTATGCATGACCTCTTTAGGTGTTCAAACCTCTCAGAAAAGTTGTCAGATTTTCTGCTTGGTGGGGAAAACACCTGGGCTGTAGTGGTGCCCTGTCCTGAGGAAAGGTGGCATTTTGGAGGAAAAAAGGACTTTTTGGTTGTCCTGCTCCTGTCATCGGAGCATTCGTTGTGCACAGGGAAAATAAATAAATGAGAGCAGTACTTTGGTCTTCACAAAAGCAGCTGTTATTCACTGCTGAGTGGGGCTTCTTCTCAAGAGTGGCTGCTTTCCAGCAGAGGTGGGCGCTGGAGCCTGCGAGCAGCACGTGTGTGTGAGCTCCACGTGACATCTGATGGAAGACAACCATCACAAGCTGGCAGCACCTCTCTGTGCCAGGGCTGTTGCTGTTCCTGTGGCTGTCATGTAGTCATGGTGACTCAGCCAAGCTGGACCTTGCACATGACCCTCACTTTTGAGAGAGAGAAACATGTATTTACTCACTGCCATGTGCCTCCAGGAGAAAAATCTACCTTACGCCATCCTCTCCAATTGGAACTTGGGTCAAACAGCTGCTCGGCCAAATTTTGTGCACACACCTTTGCAAGAAAATGTATCTGCACGTGTGTTTACACTTAAGCGCACAACTTGCAGCTGGCACCTGCATTGTGGAGCTCAGCACGCCGGGGCTCTGCCACCGAGCAGTGTGGGCTGAGCTGGGGCTCTGCAAGGACCAGAAGGGGAAGGACAGGACACCCCCCGGGACACCCAGCCTGCCCCATACGAGCTGTGGACCAGAACTCTCCCTTTTTGCTGTGAAGATTTCTGTGCCTGAAGAAGTGTGTTTTTCCACCCAAAGTGAGATCAGATGGGTTGTAATAGCAGAGTAGGCAGAGAGGGGGGCATGTAGCAAGCCCAAAACTGTAAGTGGGGAGCTACAGTGATGCAAATAGCTCATTCCCAGAACTCACACTTTCGGCTCAGTGATATGATCTGATCAAATTTGTCAAATTCTTTGACAGTTAAAAAAAAAAAGGAAAATGAGGACTCTATTTGGGTAAATGGATTTTTATTAAAATCTTTATAGCATATTTTGTTTCACTCAGAACTTAACTTGAATCGAGTGCCAAAGACTGAGTTTCTAGTGAAACTCTGTTTCCTCTTCCTTTTGCCTGGGCCTGATTGCAGGATCAGCACCACCACTGCCCTGACTGATGGGCACAGCGTTATCAGTGTGGCAGAGGAGCCAAGCCCCCAAGCATCTTCATCTGCACAGAGCAGACTTGGGGTGCCTGGCACTGCAGGGGCCTGCTAGAAGACCCCAGGGCAGCACACGTCTTGCTGGAGCAGGCGCAGCTGTGAGGACTGAGCTTAGCGCTCCGAGGTGCTGAGGGCAGGACCCTAACAGGGGCTGGGCACCAGGTGCTCCAAGTTAACCTCTGAGTGAGCTAATTTTTTGCATTGATTTCAGCTGAAGCCCAGAGGAAGGGAGCTGAGGCTGCCCTGCAGAGGAGATGCAGCAGTGAGAAGGGCTGAGCTGCACCAACCACCTGAGCAGGGACATGTGCAGTGAAGGCTCCCTGGCTGCTTCCCAGGTTGCCTGTTACTGACTGCCACTGCTGCAGCAGGAGAAGAAATGCTGTATGAAGACCACTGAGTGGCTTGGACTCTGCCAGGTAAGACAGTGTGAGCATGGATTTGTGGCCAGGTGGTTTGTTTTGTGGTGCTCTGGTGGGTTGTTGTGCTTGGCTTCCCAGTAGTGATACTACTTACTGCCTTTTGTACTGTTTGAACCCAGCTGTGGTGGTTCTGCTGTGATAGTGCCTGAGTGAAGTATTGCAGAGACTGCTTCTTGATGGCCTTGTGAAAACAGAGATGAGAGCGAGTGATGTTAATGAGAGGGAGAGGGGAAAGCTATGTGCTTGGGTGCAAAATCTGTTTTTAAAACCAAGATGCTCTCTGTGCTCTGAAGTGCGTTGTTGCTGCCAGGGTTTGACCCAGTTCTTGGTTCAGCCAGGCTAGCTGGTTCTGGGAAACTCCTCCTCCTTTCACTGCAAATACAACATCAGCTCAATTAATCAGGCGCCATGCAGTGAATTGAAAACCAAGAAGTCCCCTCTGACATTTGTCTCTGTCTTCATTCCTGGGGGAAAAAACACAGGCACACAAACCCCTCCTAATGAAAATCAGACAGTGTGAGCAAGTGGCTGTGAAGCAAAGTTTTTCTGCTCCTAAACTGTACTTCAAGTCATTACAAGATTTGCTTGCCAACCTTACAGTAGCTGAAGCAGTATGTACAGCCTGTGATACGCAGACTGGAGTAAAACCTTCTTCATGACATTTTGTTGTATGGGAAAGCTTGAGTTTTTGGAAGACGCTCCGATAACACAATATGGAAAGCATGCTATCTTAGCATTTCCTACGCCGACTTGGAATGCCTTCTGTTTGGAGAAGATCCACTGGCAAGTGAGGGAAGGTCTGAACAGTCAATTTAGATTTTCTTTTAAATGTATTCTGTATGCATATATTGTGGTTATTTTGAGATTTTTGCCTTCTGGAATGATTACTGTCTGATACCAGATAGAAAAGTCATTATGCATAAAACATAGGTGTACAATGAGTTCAGTAGCTATGGGGAGCTGTGGATGGAACCAATTAAGTTTCACTAAGAGGTGCAGACCTTTTTTGTCTTTAAAACTCTATTCCACACCTGTGGAGCTGTTACCATTAAATTAAAATCACTTGTCGAGGCTGTTTTCTTTTTTTGAAGCATGCTTTTGCTGAGGACATCCTAAAAACAGAGCAACATGTAATTGCTGACCCTGGATCAAATGCATGCTCTGTGTTTTACACCCTTCTGCAGTTATGTCCTTCCACACCCAGCTCAGGCTTTGGAGGGAAGTTGGGAGTCCCACCCTCTTTGACCAGCGTCGGTCCCCATTGTGCCCTGAAAGTCTGGCAGCACAACTTGCCCCACAGGGCAGCCTTCCATCCCTTCTTCCATGTTTGAGCATGCAGGGCTACTCCTGCCCTGGGGTACGACTGTGTTGTGCAACGGGAGCATCTGTGTGTCTCTTTCAAAGAGCTTACAACTCACAGGGGAATGTGAGTGGGATGTTATCAGAATATGTAAAAGTGTTTTGTGCATTATATCTATATTAAATGCCTTCAAGATGACTGTGAGTGGCAGGAGGATTGATGTGGTTGACTGGAACGGTTGGCTGGCCAGTCTGTGTTGGTGGAGAAGAGGAAAGGCTATGCAGGAGGAATGGCAGCACTTGTATTGTTCAGAGTGGCACAACAGAAAGGACACAGATGGCTGTAAGGGAGGTGCCAAAGTGACTGGATAACCCCACTCATCTACAGCCTTAAAGGAAACAGCCTTGGGGCAGCAAAGTGGAAGCTCAGCTTAAGGGTCTCTCATTGCACTTTGTGCTGCCTGTATAGGGAAAAGACAAAATAATAATACTTCCTTCTTGTCCCTCTCTGGAGGAAAAAAATAGGGAGGGCATAGCTACTAAACTTGGCAGACAGCCCTGTGCACCCAGAGCCTCTGCTTGTTGCCATTGCTGCCCTGCTCAGAGCATGGCACAGCTTCAGGATGGAGCGTGACCCGCTGCTGGGGAAGACAGGGAGCTCCTCTGGCTCCTCGCCTCCTTCCTGCTCTAGATGGAGCTTGGGGGATGTGCCTGGGTCCAGCAGGGCCAGCACGTGGCCTTACTCAAAACCTGGCCCAGTAAGCCCTGAAGCTGCTGTGCTGGAGCTCCAGCAGCCTGATCCAGCTCTCTGCACATCTGGGCAGCGAGTCAAAAATGTGGGATGCTCAGCTCTGCCACGGCTTTGTGGAGCCCTTAGCCTGCGTGGGAGGGGGAGGCAGAGAGCTGCTGGTGCAGCCTCCTTTCCCGCTTTCAGGAAGCACAGCTGGCATTGGCCTTGGGTTGCTGTTGTGCAGTGACTGCTCCTCATCTCTGGGCAAAAGCCACGCGGTTACCACGCTGCTGATACCCGTGTGGAGCTGTGCCACGCTGCCCCCTCAGTGCTGGGGAGTGCCTGTCACAGATAGGGAGAGTGTCAGGGCCCGTTGCTGAGCTCTCAGTTCACACCTGACTGTTCATAAGCAGCATTAACTAAAATTTGAGGCTACAGGCAGGCATGGACAGCAGCTTTCTCCTCCTTTCCTCTCCTGGCTTGGAGCATGCAGCTGTGCGGTTGCCAAAATCACAGTCGAAGCCTTCTTAGCACCAGGCTCTTAGGGTTGCTGTGCAGTATTAAAGTCAGTAACCTCTGTGCTGTGTGTAAGCAGCTAGAGAAAGGCAATCCAAAAAGAGCATGAACAGAAGGCTGGAAAAGGAGCCTCTTGATTATTCTGTTTTTAAGAGGGGAAAATACTGCAAGAGCAGCAGAACTTAGGAATCCTGTTTTCTCACTGATGCTCTCTCCCATGGCTTGATTATCTTGTCTTCATCCTGATTAAAGCTTTTCTGGTGGCTGGAGTAAGGCATTCCTTTCCCATGCAGGATTTGCAGTATCTAATAGCATGGGTAATCTTACATTGCAGTCTTCAGAGGGGACAGCAGTTCAAGTCTCTCTACATATTTTCTTGAGACTCCTAGGAATTTGGTACATCTGAGATTCCTCAGTGGCATTAATTTTGACTGAAATCAGAGCATAGTAGGACCAGAAAGGACTGGAAAGTAAATAGTATAGTTGCATAAATCTTGCCTCCTTAACAAATCATACCGTGAAAAAAATCTAAATATTTTAACAACATGCTATTGAATACCAGGGTCATTTCTTCTTCTATATCCCCAGCTGAAGGTTCACATGGTGCTTTCAGCACACCTGTTCTCTTGTTAGGCTCTGATATTGTAAACACTTAGGGTTTTTTGTCTCAACAAGTGGCCTGGAAGCTGCAGAGCTCTTGCAGGACTAAAATGAGGCACACAGGTACTGCTGGGCAGCCAGGGTATTAGACAGGTTTGTGGTGGAGGGGAATAGCCTGCATTCCTGAATCTGGATGAGGCTTCCCAAAGTGCTGCTGCTGGTGGCTGAAAGTGTTTAAACACCATTCCCACGGGCAGAGGGCTCTGCTGGCCCAGCTCAGGCAAAGGGTGCAATGCAGGGTGCCCTGCTGTGAGGTGACACTGTCACTGTCCCTCATGGGGGGCAAGGGCAGGGTCCCATACTAGAGGGTGCTGGGTATGATGCTGGTATCGGTGTCCCAGCTTTGGCACAAACACGTGGGAGCTGTGCTCATGTCAGGAAGGAAAAGGTTTTTCCAGGACCTGTGGCCTTTGGTGTGAACTGACGTAGAAATTGAAATGCCCATGGGAGGCATTGAGTCCTAGCTTTGGGGAGGAAGGAACTCAAAGTTTAGCAAAACATTCCTAATCTCAGTAAAATGCTTTGCTCCAAACCTTACAGGAGGAGTGCTTTTGACATGCTTTTAGTGCTGTCCCAGCTCAAGCAGCAGAATCCAGCGTGAGGCCCGTGGCAGAGCCTCTGCCGCTCGGCGCGGGCATGGCCAAGCGCTGCTGGCAGCCGCTCCCTGCTCAGCGCTCGGCGCCGGCGCCAGCCAGAAACAAACAGGCAAAGTGCCGCGCCAGGGAAGGGAAACATCTTACTCCTTATTTAACCAATATCAACAGACGTATTAACAATCGCGTATCAACATGCGCAATTATTTGTAACCCACCAGTAAACACGCTCACTAGGCCAAGTTGGAGGTGCCCTGCAGAGGCGAGAAGGCAGGGGCGTGTTTGGGAGTGCACTGTTTCCTCGGGAGCCGCAGACGGGCTGGGTGCAGGGTGCTGCGGGCACAAAGCTCTGGAGGGGAGTGCTGGCACTCCAAGAGCATCACGGCTCCATCAGTGGCACATGTTCCTGGGCTGCTGCACTTGGGTGACAACAAACGAGGGCAAAGTCATCTCCTCTTCTGGAATGTGCCTGCAGCAACCACCACATCTGCTCTGGGCCCCACGTGTGTTTACTCCTGTGCAGGCTTTGTACAGAGGCCTAGAGCTTCCTCTTTGGTGGCTGCCTGTGGCTGGCAATGCTGCAGCTTTGTGCTGTGTGTGCTATGGGCTAGAAGAAAAAGTGGTGTCTAATAAGTACAAATCCAAGGTCTGGCCTACAGCAGAGTGATGGGGGCTTGGACGCTGCAGGCTCTGGCAGGGACAGGGCAGCTTGCAGCAGGGATGGTGTGAGTCAATGGTTCATAGCCTGCCATGCATGGGTGGGGACAGGGGAAGCAGCACTCTTGGAGTGGTCCAGGGAGGACCTGCAGGAAGGCTGATGAAGATGGATGAGCCAGAGCACAGCTGGGGCTTCAGGTTCTCTCATCTGTGCAGGAGGTGGGAGAAGCAGTGTGGTGCTGTTGCAATGGCATTGGTTTGAGAATAAACTGAGCCTCAGTCCTCCTTATCCATGTGAATGCAGAAAGCATCCAGTCTCAGGCTTCTCATTTGTTCCCTGGAACAAATGAAGTTTCATGAGTCCTACTGGCTGCAATGAGGGTATGTCTGTAAAGAGAGGTAAAAGCAGACCTCTGCTTTAACTTGAGGAATGTAAGTCTTTCTCCAGTGGGGAAAGCCCCCAGTGCCGCCCAGGTGAATGTGCTATCAAATACGAGTGTGTGCAGACAGGGCTGCACTGACCATTTGGGTGGTGAGTTGGTGGGAGAGAGGCTGCCTCCCCTCTCCTGGGGCGAAGGGGTAGTGTGGGGAGCACACCAGAGCTCGGGTGTGGGCTGCTTTCCTGAGCCCCTGTCTGGATGTCAGCTCGGAGACCATCCGCTCCCTGCAATATTTACAAATATATCTGCCTCTGAAATCTGCCCAAGTTTATCAATGAGACAGGAATAACATTACAGAGCTGTGCACACACATGTTATACATTCCCCCAGCAATAATTCCTTCCTCCAGTTATGCTATGTATTTAGTGCATTCCTCCAGTATGATAATCATCAACATGCTTTAAAAAAAAAAAAGAAAAGAAAAAAAGGCTAACAAGATCAAAACAAAACATAGAAGCTGGCCAGATAGTGGGAAGAGAGTGCTGCAGCCCCTGAGGCTGGGACTTCATCGTCCTGGCAGCCTCTGGGCTCTCGGAGGAGAGCAGAGCCGCTGCCTGCAGTGAGAGCAGCGATGCTGTGGTGAGGGGGTGACAGCAGCCAGCCCCACTCGCTGCCTGCCGGGCAAACGGAGGGGCTGGCAGGGGCAGAGGGGAAAGGAAGGCTAAAACATAACAGAAGTAATAGAAAGCAGCTTGAAAATCTTTTCTCTATTTATGTATCGACCCACAGAGGCGGGGGGAAGCCGTGTGGTGTGTTCAGCTGTTGTTAGCTGCCTGCCCTGTGCCGAGGGTGAGGGAGCTGCCATGAGACCACAGCCGGGCCCGTGAGCCAGCTCTGAGTCCCTTCAGCGAGAGGTGTGCTGTTCTTCCCCAAAGCAAATGCTTTGTTCTTGGGCTCAAAACCTGCTTTCCCACAGTTTGCACGTGAAGCAGTACGTGGTGCAGGGCTGTTAGCTGTGTCACAGGGGTTTGTTTGTTTTTAACATTGATTTGAGGGCTCCGTATCTGCTCATGTTCAGCTAATAATGAAATGTTCTCAGGTTCTCTGTGGCCAGTCTCTTCCCTTTGGCTTGTCCTCAGTGCAAAGCTAGCTTCTCAAGCTGGCCCCAGCACAAAGCAATTGCTTTTCCTTTCCTTTCATTCCACTTGCTTGGGCCCAAGCACCCTGTGGCCACCAACTGCTCTCGAGCCAACAAGACTGCAGGTGACTGGCTGCGCTGTTTCTCTTCCCCTTGCTATCATCAGATGATGCCATGTTTAGCCCCAGATGTTTCTTCTGGTCGTTCCTGTGGTACCCTAGCCACAGGGTGCTGGCCCTGTGCTGCTAGGGATGCTTTGGGCAGCATCTTCCCAGGCTTTCCTTAGCCAGGACTGGTGGGCAGTGTCTTTTGAGGGGGAGAAAGTTGAAGAGGAGTTGCCTGTGTCTGTTTGCTCTCTGTGGGGCACCCAGTGTTGTGAGCCTGGCAGGAGCCATTAACCCAGCATGTCTGGGTAGGAATTAGCAGTTGCAGATGTACTTTACCCCCCACATTTGCTCCCTTGCTTTGTGGGAGCTGTTAGCTTTCCTGGTGAAGCACATGCCCAGGCATCTCAGTGACAGCATGCTCCTTCAGCCTGAACATGTTACTTGCTTGCTAGTAAGCACGAGAAGTGGTGGAATGCATCAAAGGTGGCCTTGACCACAAAGGCTTGCGTGGATTCCCAGGTTGCCCAGCTTCCTTCCATCTGCCCCATGCTCCCCATGGCCTCCCTGCACCTCACTCTACCACTGTGACCAACAGAGCTGTGAGGCTGTGGGACACTCAGGGATCACAAGCGGCAGCCACAGGTATCCAGGGGACCTGGTGGTGAGGGGTACTTGGAGAATTGGGGTGGCTGGGAATCCCCACCTGTGCCACCTCCCAGCTTGCCCTGAGCTGTGTCAGCTCCAATGCCTGCAGCCTCTGCTCTGCTGACAGATGCTGCACCCCACCCCACAGACTGAGTGAGGGCTGCTGGGTTTGGGGAAAATCTCAGCCCTTCCAGGATATACCAGTGCTGAATACTTCCTTAGACTTCTGTTTGCTCCCTAAAGGCAAGAGACACATGTTTGGGAAAGGCAAGCAACTTTTTGCTTCTAACCCTTCCCAGTACAATGGCTTATTTTCAATTCCCCAGGAAAATCTAATCATAGCATTTCAGCCAGGCAAAGCCTGGCTTCCAGGGTGTGCCATGGCAAAGCAAACTTTCCTGATGTCTGAAGGGCAGAAGCACGTGAAGTGGGGTTGCGTGAAGGTCTGGGGAAGAGGAGGCGGCAGCGGCTCGAGTTTAGTGCCTGAAGTGCAAGGAGTTGGTTGGGAGCACGTGTGGAAGCACTGCTGTGTGCAGCACTCTGTGTCTGCATTCGTCTTTCAGGCAACAAGCGGCAGCACGTTATCGGGTGTGTGAATACATATTTACTACGGTAGGCCCAGAAGGGCTTTTCAACAACTTTCCCTGCATGTGTTGCTAACAAGTCACTCTACAGATTTACCAAGTGAGCAGAATCGCAAATGTTTCTCTTTACAATGAGAAGTAATCAGAGGAGGTCTAAATGGCAAACAGCGATCCAATATATACATTTGTCACAGATATAACGTGAAGTCAGCTCAGCCTCTTTGATGTCACATAAACATGTCATTTTGAAGCGACTCAGTTTCGCTGGCATTTCATCAGCCAGTGCACAACAAACAGCGCCAATTACGCTCCTTCGCTGTTTATCGTTTGCCTCCTTTAAAATGCCCATCCATTACCAGAAGAGTGGTTTGCAGTGTTTAGTCTCTGGTGGGGATGGTATTCCACAGCCCTCAGCCCTGAGGCAGATTCTCTCTTTTACTGCTTAACCCACTGGTTTAATTGCTGTGTGGGTTCAAAAAAAAACCCCAAAACCTACCCTAAAATGTCCTGTATGCCAAACCTTTGTAATATTTAGCCTCTGAAAACAGAGATGCTGTGAAGAGATGCATGGGGCAGTAGGATTTCTGTTTGAGGAGAAAGGGAAAGACACGTCTCCTTAAGCATCCCTGCTATTTGTCTGGTTTCTTTTTCCCAAGGGGGAAGTCAGGAATGGGTCTCATGGCTGGGCCCAGGGAACTGCCATCATGGCACAGGCACAGTGACCGAAGCATGTCCCATGGGCTCAGCTACATTGGGTCCCACTGTGACCAGGACAGTGCATGGAGAACCAGTCTGAATTCCCAAGGAAGTGACTGAATCCCAGCACTTGTGCTCTAACTTGCATTGCCAGTTAATGGGAGGAGGAGGATGCAATCCCTTAAGGGTGTGTAGGCAAATGCATCATTTGTAATGTACGTCAGCCCCCACACGTCCATGTGTGCATGACGTAGTCATCAGAGCCTGCACTGATGTTCTTTCAAAGAGTTTGGGAGGTGGGATATTACAAATGTGGTGTTTCAAACACTAATGCTACCAGCTGCTGAACTCACCGAAAAGAATACAGTTCTTCTGTTTGCTTCCCTGCTAGTAGTTAAAAAGTAATGAATCCTTTTATGCTTTCTTTACATAATAGGCTCCAGCCAGAAAACTGGATGTTTCCTCGTCAATAAAATAAAAAAGAAATTCCCAATATTAAAGGAACAAAGATGAAATTGAGCAAGTCTTATGTTATTGTGGTTAACAGTCAATAAGGAAAACCAGAGTTTTGTTCTGCTGACTTAAAAAAACATTAAGCTGTAAATATCTTACTCTGTTCTATTTTAGTGTTGGGGTTTCATTCCTTTAAATGTAATCCATGACAAAATTCCCTCCCGAAGTTTTGGTGTTGGTTTCCTTCCCCTTCTTCTTTCCTCAAAACATCAACCAATTTACATATAAGGGCCTTGTCTTCCTAAGATCTACAAAGTTTAATGGAAGCAGTAATTTTTCATGTGCGAAAGTAATTCTGGGACTTCTGCATAGTTAAAATGGGATTTCACCACTCATGGAAACTTGGTCAAAGAACAGGAGCACAATGTCTGAGGTTTGTGCTTGTGTGGGCAGAGCAGGGAGTGGGGTGGCTGCAGGAATGATGATGTGGCTGCAACTTTCCTGGGTAGCTCAAGGTTCAGCCACTGGTGATGGGACAAATACCTCGAGAGTGATTGAGATACCTGAGCCAACATCAGATGTGGACACCCTCTGCTGACTCATTATCAGAATATTTTTGATGAGGTTTCTGTACATGTCTGAAGACATTCTATGACAAATGCTTGTCTTGGGTGGGAAAGCCCAGCAACCCTTGCCTGACACACAGGAACCCAGCTCCCAGACAATTTTATTTCTAGGGGGGATAGGTCCAGGCGCACAAGCTGGAGCCAAGGACTGCAAATCCTGCATGGCAGGGGCACCATGTTGGAAGAATAACATACCTGAATAATTCTGAGCAGTTTATAGATGAGCAAAGTTGGACCCGCACATGAACTTGAGTTAGCAGGCAGATCACATTGGTCATAAATATAGCTGTGCTGTAAAGTATGTGCACACAAATCCACTCTATATATTTTAAGTGCACTGACAAAGACTTTGGTTGCAGTATTTAGAGGAGAAAACTGTTTTCTTTCCCCTGAGCCCAAACTGTTCCCAATGAATAATTTGTCCAGTTCTAATGTATAATTAACATCCGAAGGTGGAGGCTGCTGTCGCCTATAAACATTACCATATTTCCATATTCCTACTCTGCAAGTTATCAGTTTTAAAAAGGAAACCGCACATGGATGCGCACAGGAGCGGAGCTGGCCCTGTGACCTGGCAGCAGTGAGTGCCATTGGTGGCACTGTGGTCACCAGAGCCCCTCGCCCCATGTCCCTTCACGTTCCTCAGCCTGCCCTTTACCCCCACAATCCCCGGCACAGCCTTTGCATGCCTTCCTTGAAGGCTTATTTAAAGACTTATACCAAGTCGTAGGTGGCCACAGTGGGACTGACACGAAAGCAGCTGCTGATCCCTTCCTGCCTGTGAATGGGGGCTGATTGCTGCCTGCTGAAAACTTCTCGAGGACCCATCCACAGAAACTATGGACGGGGTTTGGATCATCTGCAGAAACTCGATTTATTTGGAGTTTATTTGTCAGTTTAGCTCTCTTTAATCTACTTCACTGAACAGATCCTAGGAACTTTTTTCCTGGCTTTTTGGGCTTTTACCATCTGCTAGCATTAATCACTCAATGCCAAACGATGCCTATCATTCAGGAACAAGCACGTTGCAGAGGCCTTAGCCTTCTCTGGAGTGGGACCAGAGCTGGGGTGTGTGGTGCTGCTGGCAGGGCAGTCACGCAGCAGCTGCCCGCTGACATGGATGTATTGATCCCTTCAGCTGGTAACGGGAGGGGAGATGGGAATTGGTGTTCCTGAGAGCAAAGCCCTGTGCTCCACACAGCCTGGTGCAGCACTGTTCTGGGCCAGGGGAGTAAATTAATAGCCCAGCACTGGTGGTCGAGCCATCCCAGCACAACCAGCAGATGGGTTGTTATGATGGAATTCACCTGTGTCGCCCTGTGCTGCTATCAGAGAAGAGCCTTTGTGTTGCCTTTTATCTCCTGAGCTGGTTGAAAGAGGCAAGCGCCAGCATCCTCCCCAGCAAGGCTGCAGCCCCAAGGCTTCACACACCTCTGCACGTGTGTGGGATGGAGGGGCCCAGCAGTGGCTCCAGTCTGTGTGTGCCAAACTGCGCCTCGCCTCCATCCTGGAGCTCTGTGGAAGCTGTGGCTCGGCACAGCCGCCGGCCGGGGCTGTGGGGTCTCTGTGCTGTGTTGCAATAACTCTCTTTGCGGTGTGCAGCGCATGGAGCATATGGCTCTGTCTGGTTTGTTTGTTTGTTTTAGGGTTTTTTTGTTTCTTTCTATTTTGGTTTACTGTCACAAATAATTTAATTATCCCATGACTTGCCATTTCAGTTATGCATTGTCTCTGTTCCTGTTTGACTTGGGGGCAGCTGTTGAGCTCTCCAGATTTAGGGCTCAAATCTGCTCATCATTATGTGTGAACACAACACAGCCCATCTTGTAAAACTGGCAACTCTGCACAAGGTAGGCGTGTGTGAGAGCTGATGTGCTGGGATGCAGCTCACATCCTGCACCAGGAACTGGGACCAGCCCTTGGCCCCCAGGAGTGCCGTGTGGGGCCCAGAGAGGCCTGAGCTCACGGTGGGTGTTTGTTAGCAGCTGGCAAATGGTCACCCACCTGAAGGTGGGTGGGGTGTGAGGTAGGCTAAAAATCAGCTCAGAAATACTTGTTGTTGCCATAAATCTTTCATGGAAAAATTAGCCATGAATCTTTCTTAATTTGCCTTTTTTTTTGTCCAGAGTCTCAAGTTTAGAGTCCCTCCTGTTCTCAAATTTTCTCCTTTTAGCTCTGATACCAAGTTTAAAACCAACCTCCCCTTGTGTCACCTGTATAACTGTAGATGACAATGAAAGAGAGGTGGAGATCAAGGAATTCTCTGAATTCAGCAGGCTGGGGCTTCAAGAACAACACCTTTAAATACAATGCCAAGAGATAGCTGTAATTAGTGTTGAATTGATGACTGACAAAATAGGTGTGGCAGCCCTGGATCAGAAAACGGAATCAACTTGTCTGTTGGTCCATCACTTTTTATCGAACTATTTGTGTTCGTATTTACATCTGTAAATCCCAAAAAGTAGCTGTAAACTCTCTGCTGGAGATGGATGGATGACTTGTGCCTACAAGCATATGCCCAGAGGGGAACATTTGTTTGGCTTTTACCTACGTTTTTCTCCCGTGCAGTGGATTTAGGAGGCATGTCCTGTGGGAAGATAGGGAAGCAAACAATTCAGCAGTATCTCACTGGAGCTCTGCAGGCATTTATAAGACGTGCAGCTGTTTCTCTTTTTAATTTGGAGGAATACAGGCCTCACAAACAGGGTGGTTGGTTGTTCGTACAAATAAAAGCCCACAGCTTAAAGGCAAAATATTTTGAAGACAATGTACAATAAGAGCCTTTTTTTTTAGCCATGTAAAAGCTGTTTTATGAAATTAAGCTGGAAATATCATAAGTGGGAAGTGACCACAGAATAAATAGAACCTTTTAGAAAGACAGCAAACATGTGTTATTTATTTTCCTAGTAAATGGAAGTGGCAGATTCAATCAGCGAGAAACATCAGATAGTTATGACCATTTTAATCACAAAAAAAAGTTCATAAGTTTTGTTTGTGGTACATTTAACATTTTCAGTTTAGTGAAAGGGAGGAAGAGAATAACTCATGTTTACCAGTAAACTAGAGATGAGATGGATTCTTCTTATATTGCCAGAAAGGGGACAAGAGGTAGAACACTGAAGTGTCTGTGCCATTACCTTTTGCACTCCATGTACTCATCTGGAAAGCATTATGACCCATTGCATCAGAAATATTTTAAAACTATCAAACAGTTCCAAAGCATGCACTGTACCCCATGAAGAGAGACAGCCTTCATGCCTGCCATTTCTGGAGGCTTGTCATTGTGCCAAGGAAACCTATTTCACATAGGTCTATCTCTGCTTATATTTGCTTGAAGGCTTTAAAGTCACGTTCAAAAATGTTAATGCTAGATGTTGATTTTAGAGATGGGACAAAGCAAGGGTTATAAAATAGCCAGCTGAGATTAAATCCCTACATAATGACAAGATGCCGATATGCCATCAGTAGCTGCAAGAGGAAAGTGGAAGGAGGGACAAGGAAATGTGGCGTGTCTTGGCTCTGGGATGTGTGTGTCAATGCCGACCAAAGCCAACACAGTGTTTGTCCATCTCTCCCTGTATTTTGGAAGCCATGCATCTCAAGTTGAAACCTGCCTCATGGATTTGTGTATTATAAAGAAAATAGTCATAAACCCCAGCATGTTGTCCCCTTTCAGTGTGAGTTACAGAAGTTACAGAATATTCTGATTGGAAGGGACCCATGTAGATCATGGAGTCCAGCTCTTAAATGAATGGCCCATACAGGGATTGAGCTGAATGTGTGGTCTGGAAGAGCTGGACAACTTCAACTGCTCAGTGAGAAAGGTTAATTTTCTTCTTGGCAAATGTTCTATTACAGCAAGAGGGAAAGGCTTGTATTTGAGGGACACAAAAGGAAAATATACAAGCAATATAAATACAAGTGGGTATTAACAGTATGTGGAATGGACTGATTTATTAAAGGAGACTGTGTGCTTTTGTGGATACCACATGTGGTGTTTTCTTTAGAGACAGAGGTAGATATAAAAAGTAAGTTCGTATCCTTGGGATATCAGCTCTCTTGACTTCTACAGAGCAGTGAATCCAAAGAGGATAGAAGGCAAAAGCTCAGGGAAGTTCATCTGGGAGAAGAAAAAGGAGTTAGCAGTAGGACAGCAGAGAAGAAATAAACCCCCAGAAAGATTTAGGTGGAAGCATGCTTAAAGTCAAGGAGCAGTGACATTCCCTGAGCATCTTAAGTGTTAGTGCAGGCAGGCAGCACAACCATTGCCTTCCCTGCTCTCCTCCATCTCATTTGCTTTCAGCTGAAGAACAAAAACTTGTTAGATCTGGTCTGAGAGTCCAGGGATTGACCTACAATATGGGACTTGACAATACCTGGAGTATAACTGCCTGGTGCCTAGGGTGCCAAAGGTCCCACTTTAGTGGGACTGTCCTTGGTGGGAAAGCATAGATAGTTAAACACAGGCATGGTCTCTGGCCCCTCAGCAGGTTCAGTGCTGGATCTGTCAGGGATTTGGGGGTTCCTGGGCTCCCCAGAGGTTACTCTCACTCATTGGCAAAAAAACCCTGATGCAGTTCTTCCCTGATGCAAGGAGGAAGCCTTGTGTTATCAAAGAAATGTGACAGGTGTGTTGCTGTGCTTGTATGGAGCAAATGCAGGCAACAGCTAAGTGGCCTCCAGGGCTGGATAGCTTGGTTTTGCAGCAGAAGAAGCCTGGGAAAGCACAAACAGCTGGGAGAAACCAACGCTGCACAGGGTTTGGGGAGTAAGAGCACAACATGTCACTGTGCGGCTCACCCCCAGACACAAGTTTCTTCTGTGTCCTTCAAAGCGCAAGGTCTGATGGGGGCACTAGCAAATGGCTCCTTTCCCAAAGGCTGGATTTGGGGTCAGCCTTTCTTGGAGGCTCATGACTGCCACTGCTCTGTCAGGGACCTAGAATCTACACCCCAGGATGGGATGGAGAGAGGGTAAAGCAAGATTTTGATATGTTAGGAAAAACATCTTTCCACTTCGTTGAAACTCTGAAATGCCAAAAGCACAGGCACACCTTGGCTGCGCCAGCAAGAGCAGCCACAGCACCAGTGCTCAGTACAGGGTCACTGACTCTCCCAGCTCTCTGTCATGCTCTGCCTCTCCATGTACACATACATAGTGAGCTTAAAATAAACAGTGCCACACAGCTGCTGAGTCGGAGACTTGGCCCTACCCAGGAGCCCACAGCTTGGCATCACCTCTGTTCCCTCAGAGGATTTCCAGCATAATATAGCCTTGAGCTTGATTAAGACCTTGGTTTGCAGCAGCCAAATAAAGGCTTATAATAATCTGGAAGATAAAAAGAAGTCGTAATGCTGTGTAGGAGAAAAGCAGAGCCCAAGTGTTGCGTGGCAGGAGGAACAGCCACTGTCGTGGTGCTGCGGTGGATCCTGGGCACGATGCTGCTGCTGCTTCAGTGCAATCACCATATAGCAACAAAGTCATGCAACAGATGACTTTTCCTCTGACCCCTGATGTTTTCTAGAGAAAAGGAGCATCCATGATACAACAAACATTAAATTACTTCAAGTTACACTGTGAAAATACAGCACCACACCAGTGAGCAACCTCAAGGCAGGTTCTGTTGCCTGCCAGCTGTGTTGTGCCACCCCATATGGGGATTGAAGTCCTTTGGGCATGTGGAGATGGCCCTCAGAGTATGCTTTTTGTGCTGACTTTTGGTCAGGAAAACGGAAAGCTCAGCCTCTAGAGAGATGAAAAATGGGCTGCTGCTGACCCACACACAGGCAATATTTCTGCATCAAAGCATGAGTGACACTGCTGGACTCGGACAGGGTGGTGGAAAGGCGCAAGTGTGCACTCATGAACTGCAGCCCCTCACTGCAGTTTGGTGACCAGCACTGGACTGGACAGTGCAGAGTAATATCTGTTCTGCATTCAGGATTCTTTCCCTCTGCCCCAAACACACACAACTGGGTAATTAAAGTCACCAAAATCTTCTAACGCGGGAAGGTAGTCTGCATTTTGTCAGGAGGAAAAAAACAGCACTGGCTGCTATGCAGTTCTGTGGACAATAGCTGGAAGAAGCGTAGCTCTTTTCTCCCTTGGAAACAACTCTCCCTTGCTAAAATAGACTTTGGCTGTTGCACTCTTCCTACAGGGTTAAAGAGACAATTTTTAAAAAAAAATTATTAGAATGCAGGACATGATGCTAATTCATCTTTGCATCTTAGGAGTTGTTTATCCCTGTGTGCTGTTGCCCTGTGCCAGCAGCATCTTTGGGTTGGTGGCAGGACAGGAGCTGTGCCACAGGCTGTCCTTGTGGGAGCAAAGTGGGATGCTTCGCTGCCAGGCTGAGCTGGGACTGGGTATGGCATCCATGGCAGCAATGGTGCCTTGTGGAAGGAAGAGCTAACCCTTGGACATGCACCGGGTGGCAGAGTCCGGCACAGGACTGGTTACCAGCTGTGGGGAGCAGGAGGGCTCATGGCAACTCTCCGCCATGTGGGAGTGATTAAAGAAAGAATTGTGCTGGATAGATCCCAGATGAGTTAACTTAATAAAGTTGTGGTCTAATTAAACCACATCCCTTGCATCTTATCTGTCTTCCTGCGTGTCCAGAGCAGTGCCCAAAGACTGTGTTGCTACCAAGCATTCACCTTGTGCTGCAGCCCAAAAACCACTACCTGCACCCAATCACTGGGCAGTGCTAATGAAATTGAGGGGGGATATAATCTGATTTCAGGTTCTCGCTACCTGGAGTCATTGCACACTGGTCAAGTGCTTGAGGGTTATCCCTTCCTATAAAGAGGGAGGCGGATGCATGTAACTCTTTCAAACACAGCTATTTCTATTAAGCTTATCCAATTAACCTTGAGCAGTACAGACATCTGAGACCTGGGAACAAAACTCATCATGTAAAAGGCACATGAAGTCTTCAGTAATGAAGTAAAACGCCTGTGAGTTTAAAGGGTCTCTCCTGCTCACCCAGCACTTCAGGAGGTTTATTACTGCCCAGCCTCTCGGTGGCCAGGCTGGAGATGTCACCTGGAGGTGACAAATCCGTGTCTGGTGCCAGTTAAACAGAGGAGGCTCTGGAGGGGGACTCGGCAGGGTGGTTTTGCAAGTGAAGCCTCACATCTGCACCTGTGGGCAACTGCTCAGTAAATGCAGAGGCTGCCAGTGTGGCTTGCTGTGAGTAGATGTGAATTTTATTGCAGTTCTGTAAAAGCCAGAACCAGAGGGTGTCTGGGATTGCAGAAGCAGCCCTCTGGGCTTTCCTCAGCCTCGCCAGAGCGGTAGAATGGGTCCAGGGCAGGACCTGAGAGGGACCTGGGTGGCCGTGTCAGAAGCAGCATTCTTGGCATGTCCATTGATGCCTCCGTCTGCTGGCACTAGGAAGGGCTGCCCACAAGCTGCTCCTCAGCATGGAGCTGACACTAGACAGCTTGAGGGACTGCCGCTATACTGATGTCAAAGAGAAAGGAAAAGAAAAAACCTTTTGCCCTACTTTTATTTAGGGAAACTAACTAATGGTGACCTGTAAAATGCCATTGCTAACACATGTAGAAATCCTCTTGTGGGAATTTGTGACTGACTTGTTAGAAGATAAATAAAAGCTTCTCTTGAGTGGGAGTGTAGCGGGTGTCTGCAGCCAGGACCAGACAGGCTGGTTACTTCTCACTTGGCACCACGATCATGGCTGCATTTCTCACTCCTAGCTTACACACAGCCAGAAAGCTGATCCCCAAAATTGCGTGCCATTGAATGACTTGGAAGGGAAAAAAAGCATATGAGTCCTAATAGGAAGGTTTATATTCCGCATATCTGGTCTATGTCTTGCTGCAGAAATAAACAGCCCTTAACTGAGAAATCTCTGTGGACAGGAGTATAATAGATGAAGGAGAGATGGCTGTATCATTTTGCTCAGTTAGTCATTACATGGAATTATGACTATTATCAATAAGCCTCAATGTCATTATTTCCCTATACTTGCCAAAAGCAGGCATGCCCTCAAATAAACATTCTCCGTTATAAATATTGCAGCCCATTAGCCGACTCAAGTGCCTGCAGCCCAGCCGCCTGCAGCTCACCTGACCGGGGGGATACACTCTGCTGCTCCCACAGCAGCACCAGGGCCCCCCACATCCCCTTCCCCACACCCCGAGGGCTCTGGGCAGGCTTCACCAGGATGTGGGCACCAGCAGCCGCCTCGTTGTAACGTTTTGCTGAGTCTGGAAGTCCTTCTTCAAAGGAAAAGGAATTTTAGCGCTTGTGTAGCCGTATAAGCATCTGCAGTCTGTGCAGTAAATCTTGTTGCGTGTTTCAGGATATTTATTTTTAAAGAGAGAATTAATAATAATTGTTTCCTCCCTAATGAAGATAAGTGTCACAGGAGACTCGAGCTCTCGTTTATTTCATGTATATGGTCTCAAATTCTTCTGTATCTCTCTGCAATTTATTTTCACTCAATTAATTTTATTTTATGATAAAGTAAATGGCCCACAGTGCTGATGGGCATTAGCTGTGGAGCTATCACATTATAATACAATCAGGTTAACTCCTAGCACTATGAGTTAACACTCCCATCTGCCACACATGTCCAAAAAATGATTATCTTTCTGGAAAAGCACGTCTCTAAGTCTGCTGGTAACCTGCAGCTGGTTACTGTCACAGGGTGAAGGAGTGTGCACCCACAGGAGGCTGCAGTGCAGGACCTGTGTTGCCTCTGAGAAGCACCAGAGCAGGTCAAATGTGTTTAATGTATTTGTTATTATTTATAGGATTTTTTTTCAATTGTGCTGTTCTCGGTGTGTTAAACTTCTGTGGATTTTAAGCAGCAATAGGAAAAGTTGAGTTTCAAAATACTGCAGACTTTGAAAAACAAAGTTGGTATTTTCTGAAGTTGCATTGAAAAATTGTTACAAACATTTCTAGAAGGGTAATTTGCTGCATTTGAGAGAGGACAACATCAGATAATTCTTTTGCCCTAAGTTGTATGTAACATATCCACAGTCAGTAGAAAAGATATTTTTGTTCAGGAGGTCAGAGGTGCCTGCCTGCAGCCAGGATGTTATTTCCCAGCCTCTCTCCTGGTGTCTTTGTCACAGCAGTGCCTTGGGGCACTGCAGCTCAGCAAGGTGCAGTTGGATGTGTGGCAGAGGCCTCCCAGCACCCACTGGAAATCAGGGAGGTGTGCTCCTGCAATGCTGATGCTGTCCTCTGGCTGTGCTCCTTGGGGTCAGGATGAGTCAAACCACAGCTGAGACCTGTCCCATCTTACCCATCCTGCTGGAATTGCTTTAAGAACGGCTGTAGTGTTCTTTGAGGGCTTCAGTTTGAAGTAAACATGCTTTTGCTCAGAAAGAGGCTGAGTCCTTGGTTTAAAGCCACATTAAAGTTCAGAGCAAAGCTTCTTGCTAACTGCTGAGATTTGGGGGCATTTGTTTTCTCACCCCAAATGTACCTGAAGCTTTTCCTTGCAGTCAGTACAACTGAAAACTTGTTTTAAAACTTGACTCTACTGCCCCAGCTCTGGGAGGTGATGCTTGAGGGAATAACTCTTTACTGATAGTGCTAAAAATGCTTTAGCCAATAATAACATACTCCCAGAGTCTGTGCCACTGATTTTCCCTCCCGAAGGAAATCCTTGCAGCCTGGAGCAGTTTGCTGTATAGAGAATGCACAATCTGCTGATTAAAAAAGAATAATTAAAGGTCTTCCCAAATTTTAAATATTAAATCAACAGCAAAGTTTGTGTCTCTTTGGTTTGGCCTACTCAGAACCTGATGTGAAGCAGCCCCTCTTGGGTCACAGGGAGCGTGAGCCTGGGGCAGGCTTGTCCTGGCTGAGGCTGGCTTTAGCTCAAGGGAGAGATCTGCTCGAGCTGCAGTGCCAGGGCAGCATCCCACCTTCCCTCAGCATCCATGCCTGCAGCACTGGGACACCGTGGCTGCCCTGGGGACACCCAGGCCAGCAGGAACCCGTGCAGGGGGCTTCAGGCAGTTTTATGGCTTAAGTGCAAACAACTAAAAGTGCTTTCTGAAAAAGCACCCAATAAAATTGTATTATTACATCCTGTGAACAGCTCCAAAATCCTTAACTTGGGGATATCAGCAGCTCCTCAGTGAAACTAAGCTAATAAACAAGTAGATAATTAACAAAGACAAACATGAATCTTGGTACCAGTGACTTCATATTAAGAAAACTTCTGGTTTTAATATTTGGCATGTATGCATGAAATAATTTATTGCTGTTTCAAAGCAATTTCAACTGTTAAACATTCATTGGTTTGCTGAAGGAAATAGTAAAAAAAATTCTTTCATGTGAACATTAGTTCTTAATTTTAACATTTCCTTATTTTCTATAATGGGATTTGATGTGGCAATAAGCTTTAGGAACAGATCTAAGTGGAAAAATATTGCTAGCAGGTGAAGGTTTTCTTACCAGATCCCTGGACTGTCTGCAGAGCAGGATGGTTTCATCAGCAAGCACGCTCTGAAGCACAGCGCTGGGGTGTTAGGGAGGATCACCTCCCTCCCGTGCCTCCCTGAGGAGCCTTGGGGATAGCTAAATACATCTGCAGCTGAGAGGCACCCTCAGCACATCCCTGTGCTGCTGCTGCTGCCCAGATTTTGGGAAGTACTGATTTGCTGAAGGTGCATGTAAATAAGTGCATCAATTTATGACCGTGTGAGCAGCTGGGGGACCCGTGTAAGGAAAAGTGCCTTTCAATTGTCACTGTGGGTTTGCCAACCCTTGGCAGCCCAAGCCTGCCTGCAGGCATCTGGTGAGCCCCAGTTCACTGTCAGAGCTGGAGGACAAGCTCTGCTTTGCCCAGAGCTGCTGCTAGTGGTAACTTTAAGTTTGTCAAAAACTGAGTTGTACACAGAAATCAGGCGTTTTTGCACACACACAAATTCCGTGCCCTGTTATATCTGGTTTATGTTTGTGCACTGATTGAAGAAAAAAGAAGTTTTGCTTGACAGCACTGTGCAGCTGAGAGATAATATACAGAAACATCTCCACAATAATTTCAATCTATTTTTATTTTTCCAGCAGTCCTGGACAGTGTCATGGAATGGTACACCTTTAACTCTGAGAAACAAAAAACCCACACAGGAAGGACCCATCATCTGCCCGGTGCCAAGTGGCAGAGTGACCTTGTGCTGCTCCTGCTGGGCACGAGGGCTGGCAGGAGGGCTGCAGCCACTGTGACGTGCCATGTGGCGCGGAGGTGGCTGCAATGGTGTTAGAGGAGCTGTGGCTGAAAGAAAAACCGTTTGATTCTGAAATAATTCCTAACAGCTAATGCAATGAGAGCTGCAACCAGGACAGGGTGTGCTGCGCTCTGAGTTTGCCTTTGCCAAGTCCCCCTACCTGCTCAGCACCAGCCCGTGGCTGCCATCCCTTCGCAGTCCAGGCACCCCACATGCAACATGCATGGCACGAGCTCCCTGCATTAGAAAGGTTTTATTTAACAGAAGCATGGAAAAGTGATGATACGGTTTTATTTCCCCACCCTATTTTACTATTAGTGCTCTGAGATATAAAGAGGTATGGAGAGAGAGAAAAGCTTTGGCATATTTTTGGATGGGAAATCTAGCAATTTCTTTGCAGTGAATTTAATCCCCTACATTTTTCCCAGTTTGGTTTTCACTATTATTAGACACAATTAAAAATTAGTAAAGCTGAGGTAAGAATTAAAGTTTGTAATTAAATTTTCTCTCCCTCCCATGGTTAGCATGAATTTGATGTCAATTTACACGGAAGACTCCTTTTTGCAGCAATTAGCCTTCAAAGAAGTAGGCAGTGATGGAAAGCATTGGCTAAATTAAAAAGCCTGGCAAACCATGGTTATTTAGAGTTGAGGGGCACTTTCTGCTCGGTGTGGGGCCGCTGTCAGACTGCATCTCTCTCTGCCAGGGCCTGTGCGGGCCCTGTGGCCCAGCAATGCCCCGCTGAGCGTCCACCTCAGCACCTGAGTGGGCCCCTGCACACGGAAGGGAGCAGCAGGCGAGCCCTGTGCCTTCATCCAGCAGCCTTTGTGTTGAAGTTGGAGGTGCTCTTGCTCCACTTGCCGCCTCTCTTCCCCCGCGCTGCGAAAGCGGGGAGGTGGGAGCTGCCCGCCTGCGCGGCGGCTGCCCTACATACAGCGACTTCCCAGGCTTGCATCTCATTTCAGTGCAAAAGTCAAACTGAATGACTCATGCCAAATCTTTTTATCTTGTCTCTGCGACTGTCAGCGTAGCAGAACTCCAATATGACTATACTTATTGGAAGGATTATTTTTAAGTACCAAGCATATATTTATATGTGCGTCGATACTTCATCATTTTCAGCTGAATTGATCTACTGGAGCAGAATAGTCCCTCTTTATAATAATCTCCAACATGTTAACTCATTCATCTGGGTAAGCCAGCAAGTTCAAGTGAGGCCTCCAATATGTTAATTATTCATGCATGAATCTTTTATTTCATCTAGCCTCATCCGCCCCAGACTGCCTTTTCTAGGAAAGCTCTCTGTTGAGAAGAAAGCAACAAATACTGTACGGTGATTTGACGGGGGAAAAAAATCATCTGCATATTCCAAATTATAAATTGTCTAGTCTCAGCCTTTTTTCTCTACTGCCATCTATTGTGCAGCAAAAAATGCATAGTTTAGTGGCATAAAATCATGAGTTCTGGTTTAAATGAGAAGGTTTGGTGGAGGCTTCTGGGTGCTTGCAATTGCTTTTGCTTTATAAGAGAACCTATTAAATTAATAAGGAGAAGTAAAACTGACCAGGAAGCAATAATTAGGAGGCCTTAGGAGCACCTAAGAATATAGATAGGATCTGGTGTTAGAAAGTACAAAATGAGCTGCCGGGGCTTTTCTTGTAAAAATTCCCCATAAAGGGGAAGCAGCCCCTGGCTCCCTGGACAGTTGGCACCTGGATGTCCCAGCATGGGGCCAGCCCATGCAGGACCTTGGGCAGGGTAGACACAGGCTCGTGTCCCCCTGTTCAGGGCTTGTCCCCACCCCAGGGGAGCCAGGCAGGAGCCCCTTGTCTATGTTTCTGCTCCCCCTATCCCCTGTACAGCTGCAGCCCCTCCAAAGGGCAGCTGCTGTCAGTACCTGTGCAACAGCAGGAGATGACCACAATGGAAATGGAGGTTTTCTCCTCTGCTCCCTCCCTCTTAGGGGCTGCCTCCTCTCTCCAGAGTGTCACTGTGTTTCTGCAGAATGGGTTGTGCCACCCGTGCAGAGAGCTAAAAGACGCTGTTGCTGTCTGTAGTGACTGTAACTGGGCAAACCTGCCTTCAGAAAGGTGTGTGCCGTGGGCCAAGTGTTCCTTGTGGATTCCTTCAGGTGTATCACAGGTGTTCTGTCTCTTCCTCACACTGATTTTACACTAACCCTACTCACTGGGTTACTCCTGGCTTACCCAATGTGATGGGAGAACTCATGGCCAAAGCCAACCTCAGAGAGTCTAGGTTTTCAGAACTGTCATCTGGCTTCAAAACTGGGAGCATGTGAGTTTCCCTCAGGATCTTGCTCCCACCCCTGGTGGACAAAAAACTGGGACCCATCATAACAGAATGAAGCAGGCAGCCCTTGCCCCATCTCCTCGCACTGCTGATGGGATGTTGTGGCCTCCAGTGCTGCAGGTTAGTGGTAACCTCTGGTTCTTAGGGATGCCCTGTCCACATAGGCAAAGACAGACCTACCAGTAAAGGGAGGATTAGTGCTACTGGAATCTCAGGGCAAGCCCCTCACTGGGGCATGGGGAATGCATGGCAGATGCACCAGCAGCTGCCTGTCCCGCTGTAGGGGCAGGGTCACATCCCAGCTACTGATTTCAAATACACCTGTATGGCATTAAAAACAGTAAATCCACAAACTAGAGAGAATTCAGCAGCAAAATCAAGTGCAGGATCACAGTAGCATGGATGCACGCTTAAAAAGATGAGATCCTAAAGATTATAATCAGAATATTTTCAGGTGAAAAAAAGGTTAAAATAATGAAAGTTAGGATCAAGTAATGGAAAGTATTTGAAAATTAACAATCATCCTAAATACAACGTGCATGAAAGACAGCTGAAAGCCAGTTACTGGTGGAGTACATATGACAGATTATTAAATTGGTTTTGAACACGTGAATGGTGTAATGCGCTGTGGCCCCAGGGCAGAAAGGAATACAGCCACCACAGCAAGTAGTTTCCTCCACCAAGGGCCGTGGCAGTACCTGTTTTACAACTTCACAAATACTAAAAAGTCATCCATCTAGATCTAAACCAAAATGACATTACGTATTTTCTCAGATTTATTAGTAAACTACTAAGTAGTAACATTAAGCTTTTAGAAAAAGATTAACGACACTGGAGCAGTAACCTGTCATCTTAATTCAAGTGAAAGTCGCTGAGAATGCTCACTCTTTGTGAGGGAACATGCAAAATCCTTTGCCTAATGGATGTGGAAATGGTATTAGATCCCTCTCGCATCAGGACATTAAAAGCATGTTATTGGTTCTTTATTTGTTTGTTTTTAAGTTTGGAGCTGGTTTTGTTTGGGGTTCGTAGGCTGCTGCGGGTGCCCTCCCGGGCCCTGCCCCGAGCCCTCCGGCAGCCCGGCCGGAGCCCTTCCCGCACCCCGGGAGCCGCCGCACGGAGGGCGGGGGGCCGCGTGTGCCCTGTGCCCGCCCGTCCCGGCTGCCAGCGCTCAGGGGCACGGGCAGCTGCCTCTCCCCCTCCCCTCCTCCTGGCAGCATTCTTCCGAGGCTTACACCGTCGTGTTTGGACTTCAGGCTGATTTCCATGTTATCAAAGGCTATTTTGGTGATGCTGGGAGAACCCAAACCTTTCAAAGTTAAAAGCAGAGATGAGAACAAATGCCTGTATTTGTTGACATACAGCAAACATGAATTTTTCCTCTTAGGCTGGGAGGGGCAATATCAACACATATTTTTGTTTTCATTTGCTTCTCTCAAGCATCGTAAATGGCAGCCGCTTCAGTCTAGGAGCAGAGACTGATCTCTTCTCTCTGCTGACCAGTGACAGGACACAAGGGAATGGCCTGAAGTTGTGTCAGGGGAGATTTAGGCTGGATATCAGGAAAAGGTTCTTCACCCAGAGGGTGACTGGGCACTGGAACAGGCTCCTGGGGGAAGTGGTCACAGCACCAGCCTGACAGAGCTCAGGAAGCATTTGGACAATGCTCTAAGGCACAGGGTGTGACTCTTGGGGATGGCGTTGGGCAGGGCCAGGAGCTGGACTGACAATCCTTGAGGGTTGCTTCCAACTCAGCTTATTCTGTGATACTGTGAAAAGTGGTCGGGTTCCTGCTGTCCGGAATAGAGATGCCCAGCAGCACCCCACAAACCCACTTTTCTTAGGAAGCTCATGGTTTGCCAAAGCCAATAGGTTTCCATGACACGTGGTTTGTCCTGCACCTGTGCGGGCAAACCTGAGAGGCTCTGCTCAGTGTTGGTAAACCCTGGAGACAGGGTACCTGTGGACTCATCCCTGCTGGAATTGTTCCACAAAGCCACCTGGGAGCTCTAAAATTGTAGTGCCTGACTGTGTGCTGCCCTGCATGGAGCTGTGGGGCAAAGGCCACCAGGCTCAGCTTCACCTGGTTGTTGCCAGCTGAAATGTGTGTTGGCTTGAAAAATGGTGAATTTGAACTGTAGCCCAGAATTCATTTACATTTACATAGGAATCAAAATGTTGCTATGCTGCTGTTGGGACCTGGTAATTCTGTTGCTCACTATGCCTTGGTGTAAATGAAATGGAAGATGCCAAACTATTGCAAACCAAACCTTAAAAAAGCGTTTGAAACCATTTGAATGCAGAGGCAGGCTGAACAGAATTGTCCGTATCAAGGCTGGACAAAAATTCCTGATTGCTTCCCAGACAAGCAGTCATCAGTATGTGCCAGTGAAACCACATGTGCTCAGACAGCACATTTGGCACAAAAGTCCAAGCCCACTTGTACCTGCAATTATTGCCCTAAAATCTCTTAGAAAAACACGTAAGGGGAGAGAGCACACAAAAATCTTGCTAATGATTCAACAATAAAATATAATATAGGTACTGAATCAATATTGCATTCTGGTCCAAAGCTCATTTGGGTCAAAGCATAATTCCAAAAGAATGGGATACAGATTGGATCAGCCCTTAATGAGGTGTCACAAAAGAAGTGTCAGTAAAATATACAGGCCAGCATATATTTTATGGGGAAGATAGTCTGAAGTCAACATTACAATTTACTAATTCAGTAGAACAGCTGGAAAAATAAATTTGTTTAGCTAGAATAGCACATCTATTTATTGAGCCTCCTTCTGAAGCTGTGCACATATCAACAGTAGGATTGGTCTCTAAAACATGGGGGAGGAGAGGAGGGGGATGATGGTGAATTCAAATTGATGCACTACTTATTCCACACTAGTAATTCAATTAATGATTTTATAGACCCTACGCTGTCTCACATTCTCAGTCGTTCTCAGGCAAATGAGATGGGGAATCAAACAATTAGCTGGGGTTGGCAACACAGCGGGTTCAGCCTGAGCAAAGTGCCGCACAAAAGCCACCTCTTGCTTCCTGCTGGAGTGTGGGGCAACAGGGAACTCGCCTTTGGCTTTTGGGGAGGAGGCTGGGCAGCTGCTTTCACACTCTGGCTACCAGAAACTTTGGTCTGTTATTCTCACCAACAGCAGTGGACTGGTCAGCACCAATTCAAAACACTTTCATCTCGTTACTCATATCCATAACCTTTTTGGCAGCAGAAAAACCCTAACTGAGGTTTTCCATACTCAATCTTTGCTGAGGGCTGATGACATAAGGAAATAGTTGTGTGTGATTTCTGAGTTATGACCAAACTTTTGGTCAAAGCTATAGCAAAGCCAGTGCTTGAAACTTGAGATGAATGTAAACTTGATTCAGGAAATTGTTTAGGTACCTGCCTAATTTTAGGCAGTGAAATTGTCCTCCTGCATTCACCTGAATTACTGAAGTGTTTGAAGATAAACAGTTGCTGAGATCATGGCCTGAGACCCCCTGGTCTGTGCTGCTCTCAGACCTGAATGAAGATGGGGCAAATAAAGTGAGAGTCTCCCATACATCATGCTTTAGGTATTTAATATCACTGAGGTACTTCACAGCAATATATGTTGTTCTGCATTGGCAGAACTGCCATTGAGAAGTTATTTTTGTATGCACATGTGCATGTACATTGCAGGCACCAGTCGCCATCGTGTCCCCTACCCTGCCTGGGTGGGGTGGCTGGGTGTGTGGGTGCCCAACGAGCCCCTGCCCAGGCATAGTCTGGGGTGACAGGGGTAACAGCCTTTCTGGATAAGCAGCAGGCACACAGCATCGAGGCATGCCTACTTCAATCTTTTTTCCCCGACATTCATCCTATTAGTCATTGTTTTGTTTGCAAATGAACTTCTCTCTGAAGACTTCAAACTGCAGTTTTGCTGAGACATCTGACAACTGCCATCCTTGATCTCAAGGATGCTCTGTGCCCAGGTGACAGGAGGTGGGCAGGAATGCCAGCTGGACACACTGGCAGCAGTGCCTGAGCTGGGCCAGGGCTGCGGGCAGAGTTGCACCCCGTGCCTGGGTGCGTGCAGGGCATGGCCTCAGCGCTGATCCCTGCTGCTAAGGCACACTCGGTTATTTTCTTCCTGTGCAGCAAAACTACCTTTTTTTCAGGAGGCCGGTGGAGGTCTCTATATTTTATTCACATAATCCAGACCTTCAGTGTCAGTGCCTGAAACGAATTACTGTTTATATTAGAAACTTAGTTTAATAAATTAAGTCTGGTCTATGACCTGTCAAAGTTCCTATAGTCTGCAATTCATATAGAACAGATGCCTTTTCCATGACTCTTAACTAGAAGTGGCCAACTTGATTGCTTCCTTTTTGCCATTACTGCATTCTGTAGGTTTAGTTATCTACTGCCTACAGAGAATTCAAAACAATTTAAAAGGGCATCTGGTATAAAGCACTCTCTGGGAAAAAAAAATCTTTCCATATACAATAACTTTCTGTTTAGGTCAGAGAATTATTCAATAATTGGCACTTGTTTGACTACACCATTCAGAATCAGTTTGGTTTGGGTTTTTCAATTGTAGGTAGAATTACAGGACTTTTTTTCTTTCCAAACAAGCAGGTTTATAAGTCCTAATTTCCAACATATTTGTGGCACTGCTGTGATTAAGACCTAACAACTAATTTTTGTACAAGTAACAAACACATATTTCAAAAGTGCCATAAATAATTCAGTGATTTTTTTTTCCCCCAGATTGTTTATAAATTATAAATTTTCATTTACTCTGTCCTAGTTTTATATAATACTGATAAAAACGAATAGCTAAAAGCAATGGTTTAATTGAAGAATATAAAACAGGGGTAGGATGGTCAGAACAGACCTCTTTGACTTGCGTTCCACTTTCTCAGTCACCATCATTTAAAAGGCTGGACCCGCTAATACGGGCTGTTAGAAGTCCTCACTTCCAATATTTATGTTTTGTGAAGCACTCTTAATGCACAAACAGTTGTCACATGAAAAGTTAATAATGAAGCACATCTATGAGGATGAAAAGAGAGTGGGGCTGATGCTCATTGCATCAGGAGTTGCACGTCCAGGCATTTCCAGGTAATATTTTTTCCGTGTTGCACATTAAAACGATTCATCGCAGGACCTCAAGCCTGCCGGCACAGCGCAGGGAGGCTGCAGGACTGGGACGAGTCCCCACGAGGACCACAGGGAACAGCTGCCTGATGAAATTTTCATCGTGCCCCCTGCTAACATGTGAAGCTTTCGGGATGGGCTATAGCCACGTCGTGGCTGGAAGTGAGAAACATTTTTCCGTGTTCCCGTGTCTGTCACAGCCTGTGAGATGAAACAGCCACAGGATAGCCTGAGCCAGGGCCATTGCAGCTGCGGGTGTGGTGCCCATTGGGCAGAGATCATTTGGGAATGGCTGGGCAGGAGGGGCTGGCAGCGGAGGTGTGCACAACCTCTGCACCCCTCACCCCAACACATCTGAGCTTTACTCTGCTGCTGTCCAAAACATGCTTCTCCAGGAAGGCTTAGCTCCTTTGCAAGCTTGTGTCCCAGTGCAGGGCTGTGGCCCATGGGTTTCCATCTATATCCAGAGGATATTTACTGAAAGTGGCCATGGTTAGTGCTTTCTTTGGTGATGATTTTCACAGTTCGTGCTAGCTGTGTCGTGCTGCTGAACACAGGTTGTGTTCTTCTGAGAAGAAGTTCTTTGCTTTGGTGCTCTCCTCTTTGGGCAGAAAACCAGAGTAAGGCCAGAGGAAAAGAGAAATCTCCAGGCTGGATGGACCATCAGCCTATCTGGTTTTGCAGCCTGCTCCCACCCATGGCAAAAGCCGGTTGAGTTAGAGGAAGGTGAAGGAAATTTTGTAATGCCAAGTTTGAAACAAAATTAGTGAACCTCTGCAAATGGGCAGCCTTCTCATATCCTGAGTTGTGGGAGGTCCCTACCTGCAGCAATGTGCTGTGCCTGCCCCAGTTGGGAGTGAATACTGTCTGTCCTGACTTGCTGCTTCTTTGGAAAACCTCTTTTTTTTACTGTCAAGGTTACTACTAGCACATAAACATGACAGTGGTGCAAATTGCCAGGAAAGCTGACATGAGGGGGAACGTGCTGACATCCCCTCCCTGCAATAGCTGTGTCAGCCAGCGAGCAGCACCAACCTGCAAGACCCAAATTTTCCCTTTGGGATATAGGGATGCTGTTCTGTCCCACTGCAGCTGTGTCACTTTCCACAGGCAAGAATCAGGCCCAGAAGCCTTGAAAAACCCAACCGGTCACCCAGTGCAAGCAGGGAGAAGGGAATGCATTGGTAGCAGGTGAGAGGAGAGCGGGGCTGCCAGGCCTCTGCAGGGAGCTGTGCTTCTTATCAAGTGATAAGCAGCCCCACAGACAGCCCTCCCTGCCCAGGGCTGGGGCACACGGGGCGTGTTGAAAGCACTGCCTGCTCCCACAGCCCCAGGTGCCACTGTCACCTCGCAGAGCTGGGCTGGAGTCACAGGCTCAAAAACTCTTTATCCTTCCTGCTTTCATAATTGATCACGACAACACGGGTGATAGTGTTACTCATTAGGTATAAAAGTTGTTTCCTCTGTGAAAAATGGAACTGCGCAAGGACAGTTATATATACATCTCTGTGTTTAGAGTAAGTATACATATAAATTATGTATACATGTGTAAGTAATATGTAGAAGCATAGTTTTGTGTGTGTGGGAGAGAAACATCTCCTACTGTGTTTGTGTAGACCCACACTCTTATGCAAATACATTTTGTTGGACATTTAAACACAAAACAAATGGCAAGTAGAAATCAGGATTGGGAAACTAGAATGTAAAAGGCAGAGCTGAGAGCACACTCTCTGTGCACAAGTAGAGTGCTGGTGCGTGGTTTGCTTTCCCACAGGAGGATGAACAACCCCGGGGATAGGGAGCACTGGGAAAGTGTCGTCACCACGCCAGTTTTAGTGCAGCATCTACTTTTTGTAAAATAGATGCCTGCAGAACTCATCCCATTGTAGTTGCTGGCAAAATTCTGTTGGCTTGGGTGTTTTACGATGTATAGTCATCTCAGGTTTCACGTAACAAGGGATTTGGTACTAAACAGGGCTCATAAGTGTGTAATTGTAGGGGTTGATGGTCTGTGCCATGCATGTGTGTAGGCACAGGTTCAAGCACCTGGCTGAACAGGGCTCAGACTTGCTAACCTGACTAAGGTGCTGCTGCTCCAGTGAAAGGTTTCTCAGTTTATATAACTGATTTTTTTTATTACCTGTCAGGCCAAAACAGGCAAGGATCAACTCCAAGCATTACTTCCAAAAGTACTTACTCTCTTCTCTCATGCTTCCTCTATGATTTTTAACGTAAGTCCATTCAGAAACCCTACATAATTTCCAGCTGTGTCTTTCTTGGCACTTTTAAATTCATTCATTAATCTCAAATTGTTGGGAGGTTGGTCTTTCTTTTCCTTGGTGTGCACGTCCTTTTCCCACTGTAGAAATGACATGACTCCAATCTGCTGGCTGTGCCCTTCTCCTTCAATTATTCCATTCTGAAACTTTCTTCGTGTCTCTAATCCTTTTTTTTTCTTTATTGGCTTGTCTTTTTTTGACTTCTACCCTTTATTTTACTGTCTCTCCTCTCCACAGTGCTCTAATTATCTTGACTTTCCACAGCCATTTTGCAAGCCACTAGCCAAGGCAATTTCAATGTATTTGAGCTTGCCAAAGTATTCTTGGATGGTCCCTGCAATGGAATTATGCTGTACTGAACCTAAATTTGACCCGCTGCTGCTCTGATTATAGTCCTGCCTGGTCTGCATTGAAAAACCCCAGCACATTTAAAAAGACAGGTTTCCTATTATCTTAAGAGGCAGCTGTCATTCTCCCACATTTCTTCTTTGTCTAATTAGTTTAGAGAAATTGTGTCTGTCAAACCCACTCTTGATGGTGATCTTTGCACTCCTTTTCTTAAGCTGAAATGCCATTGTCCCATAAACCATCAAGAGCTTACTGTGAGAGGCTCCATTATACAGCACTATGAAATGAAATGTTTTTTCAGCCAAATCCACATGTGCCTGCTTCATAGACCACTGGAATTAGAGGGACTCTTTCCACTGACTTCAGGGCTTTAGATTCTGCCTTATTTCTATTTGCCCTAAAAAGTGCAAGCTTTTGGCTAATGCCCCATGGCATTGTCCTCCCAGACACAGCTTTACCTCATGCTTTTTGCTCCCAATAAAAAAGCCTCTGCACTGACCCTAGATGACCTCCCATGGCTGTTTTTCACTCCATTGCAGGACTTCTGTTTCTTCAGCTGTTTCGCCCCAGCTGGAATCACACATACAGGGGACTCAGTGGCAGAAAGTCAGAGAATTTTACAATGATTCTAAGGGTTCAAATGTAGCAGCTCCCTTAGTTTATGTCTGTATCCATATGGATGCTGTGTGACCCAGGACTGCGCACCCCTTTGAGTGAGCACATGGAAAACCAGCGCATGCAAACACCGGGATCTGATGGGGGCAGGGTTCAGGGCCAGTCTTGTGGACACTTCTGGAGTGGACAAGCAGTGGGATGACTCCAAATTGCCCACAGCAGTCAAGACAGGAGGCACACTGTGCTGCACAGCAGGAGGAGCCTTCAGCCAGCACCTTGAGGCTCCAAACCCTGCTGAGCCTCCTGGTGCAAGGCCATGTCTTAAAACAGCCAGAATAGCACTGATCTGCTGTTTCACTTCTTTTATTTCAAGTAATTTTTATTTCATGAAGAAAAATAAATATCTCACAATGCATTGGGAAATAGAAATAAGCATCTCCATTTTCATTTTATTTTTGTGTTCTATCACTGTTACTTCACCTTCCTCTCAGCCTCACTGCATGTACCAGCAAGCTCAGCGTCATGATTTGTGGCAATGTGTGTGTCCCTTGAGGTTTTTCCCATTTGCAGAGTGTGGTATGAGAGCCAAGTTTCATGTAAGGAAAGGTTAATCCAGTGATACCTGCTGAGTTGCTGATACCCAGCTCTGGTTGGGTTTGAGCATCTCCCTAAATACCTGAGCCCTGTCTGAAAGCATTTGGCAGTGAGCGGTGGGATTCCTGAGGCTGTTACAATGCCTAGCTGAAGGCCTGTTGAGATCAGTGGGAATGAATTTAGGGGAAAATGAGCATTTTTGACAACCCAAAGCCTGGGAGTGCTAGGAATGACATGTATCATGGTCAGAGATGGCAAGCTCTTGGCTTCAGAGTCTTGGAGGAGTTCAGTGTGGGCACCCACACATGAAGTCAGGCTGCAGGGGCAGTGGAGGCAGCAGCAGCTTTGGTTGTCTGTCTAGATGAAGGTGTCTGTTCCATCTCAGTAAACTCACTTAAGAAGAATTTGATTTTAAAAAAATACAGCAAGTTTTCAGTGCATGGAGATGCAATCTCACCTGTCTCTTGCTCCCAGACAGAGGAGTGGGGGCTGGCTGCAGTCACACACTTGGGTCTCCTCCCTGCACACAGGTTTGGGGTATCTGTACCAGCCTAAGTATGAGCTGGGGGCATCAGGACAGTGTCTGCAGACCTGGGGACTCACAAACATCTCTGAGACAACTTGTTAGGATGAAGAACCAGGGCCAGGAGGATATTTAAATACAACCAACAAACTAGTCATAAAAAGCCAAATTATTTTAGCATTACCTCTGTACATATCTGTCTGACTTTGATGCTAATTCCTTCTAACTTAAAAAATGTATCCCTCCCTTTTTGAGGCCTTCTTCCTCCTTTCTCTTGGACCATACCTTTATTTCTGAAGCTGCCATACTGATACCTCTTTGTTCTTGTGTCAAGAGGCTCTAAGGATTAATTGTGTATCTCCCAGATATTTTTCTACAGGTTTAAACTCTGCAGATCCACAAGCAATATGTGATCTGAGCTATCCAGTCTACCTGATGTACTACCTGTACAGTCTTGAAGCTGTCTTTCTCTCTTTGATTTCTCAGGCACTCTCCTCCCTCTCTGCTGCAAGGACAGTGAGTAGTCGCTCTACACGGGGCATGGCTGATGTCTGTGCTCCATTTTTTGCTTGCCCCCAGCTCCCTGATGATGTGTCCAAGGGCTAAAGCCGTAGGGAAGCCCCTAGCCCCTCTCCAGTCCCATGGAGCTGGGAGGGGCAGACCCCTCAGCGCCTCTCAATTATTTCCCACCTGCCATGAAGCTTTTATAGGCATTGTCTTGGCAATCAATGGCACCTCAGTGTTTTGTAAAAGGATTCTTCGTCCCTGTCCCTTGATGGTGTTGTTAAGTCCCTACTTATTCACTTCAAGGTCTCCAGCATCGGCAGAGCGGTGGCATCAGCAGATTGCAGGTGGCTCAGGTCCTTGGGTCCTTTTCTTTATCCTTGGAAGCCTTGAAAGTTTTCCCCAGACAGGAGGTGAAGAGTCTGTTAATTTCACACTTCAAAATAATCTTTGCCCTCTGTTTCTCGTTCTTAAATACGATTGTGTTATCCAAGGAGATGTTTTAGGGACTCATGGACAATGTGGGGCTTCTCTGGCTTCCTCATCTAGTGCTCCCACAATGCTTTTATTTCCATTGTCTTGAAGCATTTCTTGCCATTCACAAAAGCCGACCACAATGCCCTGCCGGCTGCTATCCCTCTGGCTCCATGCTTGGAGGCAACCAGCCAGACAAGCTGGTGGTAAATATCTAAATCTCGGCAATGCTGAGATAAATTATTTTCCCCTGTGCTGTAGAAGGTAGGGGGCACAGAGCACCTCGGCATGTTTCTGGAAACCTGCATTGCTGAACTCTGGGAATGTGAGGAAGAAGGAGGCAGCCCCTGCTGCTGCCTGCTGGGCACTGGTGCCCCAACAGAGGGGCCAAGTGCTGGGCATGAGCCCAGCAAAGCATGACACCCCCCCACCAGCTGGTGTCTTCTCTTTCCAGCCCAACCCTTTCATCCGAAGAGGTAGAGAGAAATGTGTGGGATTTTCCTGCTGTCCTTGCAATTGGTCCTTCCTGCAGTCCGACACCATCAGTGCAGCCCATTGCCTGAGCATAGCTCTGTGCTCAGGCCCCGTGCCACCTCTGTGCCATGATGATCCTCTGGCACTTCTGTCCTTGGGTGCAGCAAGGACCAGGTTTTACTCAGAGAGACTGGTGATATGAAGAAATGGAAGCAAATAAACATTTGTAGCTTACCAGATATTGTCACATTTCTAGTTAGATTTCCTCCTACAGCTTTGATTCAATTTAAGCCAATTGCAGTTCTTGCCCTCAGCTCATCTCATACTGCAGGTCTTGTGCCCAGTGGCTGGGAAAAACATAAACTTGCTGAGTTCCAGCACATTTTTACTGGTGCAAATGGGATTTTCCAGAGTGGAGCTTGAAATATTTTAAAATTACAATTTTTACACAGAAGAATCCAAGAGGTTCTGTGGTGACACATCCATGTGTGAACAAGAGAGAAGGACAAAATCATGGGCTGAGCTTGGCTGGGAAATAATGAGCCTGGGAAAGTGCTGGAGTAACTGACATGTTCATGCCACTGCCATGCAACCTGGGGAACATCTAAGCACAGCTTTTGGCTGACACTACTCTCATTTTCTCTTCGTACTGGAAAAGAAAGTCTGTGTGTATCTGATACCAAATATGGGCCTTCACTTCCGTGCTGTGAGGCTGGGCAGCTCGTGGAGTGCCAGACTGCTCCGTGCAGCCCCCAGACCACTCAGACACCACCCTCACTGAGCTGAGTTCATGGGAAGACTGAGGGGTCTCCTGCTTCTCCCTTCCCCTCATCCCCAGATCCCCACAGGAGCTCCAAGCACACTGCCCAGTACTGGTGGGGCGCAGTGTGGTTGCTCAGGGAGGGGGCTTGGAGCAGGCTTGGGAAACAACAGGATGTTTTAATCTTTTCCTGCAGAGCTTTGCACAAGAACGGGTGTTATGTTTGGCTGCATAGAGGCGTCCTGTCTTAAAGAGCTGGTTTCCTTCTTGCCTGAGGGGGAAGGAATGATATCAACCAGATTTGCTGAATGCTAGCAGTTTTATATGTTGTCATTGGGATTGTAAACACTTGGGGTCATCAGCCCTCTCCTCTTCCGATGCCTTTGCCTGGGTCCTGTTGAGGAGCTCCTTATCCTTGTTTCTTGATGCTGAAAGGACACTGCTAAGAAATCACAGCAGTATTTCGGTTCTGCCCCAAAATGCTCACAGCTGCAAGGGCTCCTCTGGCCCCCAGAGCTGCTGCTGTGGAGTCCCCAGCAACACTTCCATCATTTTAGGCCACCCCCTTCCCAATTTCTGTTTCCCTGCTCGTGGCCAGGTGTATCGCTAGCATGTTTTGGGGTATATATCTGCTGTGTGGGCTCTCCTGTGACCTCCCCAGTGGTGGCTGGTCCCTATCCCCAGGCTGCAGCAGCCAGGCAAGGGCACAAGTGCCTGCACAGACACCCGTTTGTAGGAATGAACATGTCTTCCTGATCACTTGGGCAGAGGAAAACCATATGTGTTTTGGATTAGTTTTCCCCAGATGTTTTTCAGTTTGCATTTACCCTGGAGCTGAATGGGATTTGTTTATGCGCTGCCCAGGTTTCCTGTTCCCATGGGCCCTGGCACTGTATCCCGGTGATGTCCGCACTGCGCCCTGTTCCTGGGACTGCAGGGCTGATCCCTGAGAGCTTTATAAAGCTCTGCAGACTCAATCATCCCAAGCCACCCATCACTCCGGAGGCCCTGGGCCCTGTTATCCCCCAGTGCTGGCAGTGCCCTCCTATCCCCAGTGTGGTGATGCACAGGTGGCTGCATCCAGCTGGTCCAGTGGGGTTCGTCTCCAGCTCTCCCTGCCTCCTGCAGTCCTCCTCTGCTCTGCACCCAAAATGCTCTGTCCGTGTCCCAGCTGCAGCTGCTCCAGCAGCTGGGTTACCCCAGCACAGATCATCACAGATCTGCACATGGCAGAGCACGTTTTTGGGGCAGGATGTGCATCCTGCTCACACCCTGGCTGCTGGTGAGGCAGCAGCTGCCCATGCTGCCCAGCTGTGGTCTTGCGGGATCTGAGCCGGCCATTCCTGGCTGTAGGAGCAGCCCACGTGCCACACAGGGCATTGCACAGGCCTAGTTATCAGCTTGGAAAATTATGATCCCAACATCAAAGGGAAGGAGACCATGGCGAGAGGGTGGATTTTCACAAAGGTGCTGGCAGCAGAAATGACCCGCACTGCAGACTCTCCCTGCAGCAGGAACCTCTCAGCAAATTGGGTCAGGTCCTGCCTTCAGATGTCAAGCTTTCTCACAAGCCATTAACCCCCTTTGAATTATGACTTTAGAATGTTTATTTTCCTCTTTCCTTGTAAGAGTCACTTGTGCAAAATTAAGTGACAGAGCAATGAACTGTGGGATCTTTGATTTAGTATCTTTCATTTTACCAAATAAATGAAGGCTGCAGTGAGTTCACAATGCACTAACTCATGCTACCTGGTGGCTTGGTGGCAGTGGCATGAACTGGAGGACAAGTGACTCTTGCTGAAGAGCCCTTCTTGATCCAGGCTGGCTTTGTTTGGGAGAGGTTAAGTGCACTCCAGCACTGATAATCATGATGTGAGAGGCTCTCAGGAGGCAGCAGACTGCATGGAAGAGAGGGGAGATGCCTCTTGCAGGAGAGAACAGCCAGCCCTCCTTAAAACTGAGTGCCAGAGAGATGATCATCTCCACTTGGCAAGCAACTGCTCATACTTGTGTCTCTTGTACTTAAGGAGAGCCTCTTTCCTTCAGTCAGGGGGTCAAAATTTTGCTGTGGTTGCAGGGAGCTTGGGAGCAACCCATGGGTGCCGGAATCCCTCCTCAATTCCTGGTGTGCACTGAACCCATGCTCAGGCAGCACCTCTGCATCATTTATACTTTAGCTCCCCTAAGAGTAAATACACCCTTTCCTCTCAGCATTTTAAACAACTAGAGAGGCAGCACTACCCTCTACCAGCAGCACTGAGGGCTATGTGCCTTTGATTCCTGCTTCAGTGTCCAAGCCCCTGGTCTCAGCTTCAGTGAGGAAAGGCCATCCCATGCAGCAAACCAGTGTCAGAAGAGCTGAAGCTCATCATTTAAGAGAGCTTATTAACAGAAAACTCAGATGTTTAGTCTTCTCTTCCCTGAGGTTTTAAAAAAAAATGTTTTCCAAATATTGTTGCATGCCATAAGGTCTTCCCCCCACTGCCAGTCGCTTCTCCAGTGCTTGGATGGGAGTCACAAATTCACTGGCAGGCTGTGCAGCAAACCGCCGCTTCTGGCTCCTGCCACCCGTGCACCGGCCCCTATTAGAAGGGATATGGCAAGTGGTTTATTTGCTGCCCGTATGGCAGCCCTTATGGGGCAGACGTCGGGGGAAAGTGACGCCTGCCAGGAGGTTGGCCCCCTCTGGCTGGCATCACTGTGCCCCCTGACGCCTCCTCCCCTTCAGAAGCCTGCCTCTGCTGAGACTCCACTCCCCCCAGCACCTCCCTGCTGCCATTCCTCGTCTTTGACATAAAAACAGGGGCTGTGGGGTAAATCAAAATCATGACCTGCTAGGATTCTGATCCCCTTTAGGTTTCCTCATGTTCAGAGCATCACTGTTGACCTGCCATCAGCATGGTCCCTCAGTAACCCCATTCTCCCAGCTTGTTTTCTTTGGAAAGGCCGTGGCTCCTGCGGTTGCTGACAAAGTTTCTTTGTAAGCGTCCCGTGGGCTGTCAGTGCCTGCTTCCCCGGCCCGGCCAGCAAGGAGGGCTATCACTAATGTGTGTCATTCATCAAAGCAAAATTACATGTGTCCCAAAAAAAGGGACAGCATGCAGACAAATTACAGCATGCAGCAAATTGCTTACTTGCGGAGGAAAAAAAATACAACCCTCTGTTTTCCTCCCCTCTCAGAAGTAGGTGTTTAATTCAACATATTAACACTGACAAATCTAATTATAGCTGCAGGACAAGGGAAACCCAAGTGCAGCACAGCACATCTCTTGCCTCAGCCGGTGGGTGTGGTGTGGCCACGCTGTGCCACATCCCATCGGGGTCAGCCCACGGCCCGTGCTGCACGGGCCAGGCAAGCCCCCCGTGCTGCACCAGGGACCCGGCATGGGGAGCAGCCCCGAGGCCACCCTGCAGCACTCCAAAGCACCCGGGGCCACATAGGAGAGGAGATGGCTGTGCAGGGTGACATGCTCTGGCCAATGTTTTATTGTTTTTAAGGGTTAGTGATTTAGATAATGTTTTTAACCACCTTCCTGCATTGAGGGACACTTCCTTTCTCTCTGGCTGCAGCTGTGCTGCTCTGGTGTGAGCTGGGACTGAGGCTGGAGAGAAGGGCTGGCTGGCTGTGTGGGTGAGCAGCTGGTGCTAGGGAAGAGGGGCTGGAGGAAGAACCCCCAGGCAAGTGTCAGCCACATGCTCTGGAAGCCACCAGCCCTCCCAGAACCCCAGGGCAGGGCATGAGCCTGGTGCATGCCTGGTGTGGTACCCAGCACAGCTCCTCTGTCCCGAGGGAAGGGGGAAAGGGACCTGGCCCCAGCCACCCTTGGTTCCTACCTGGCTGCCCTGCCAAGAGCACCTGGCAGGGGTCTGCTCACCTGGCTTTGTCTCTCAGATTGCAAAAGCCCCTCTTACATAGTTAATTGATTTTCATTAATCACAGTCTTCTCATCTACTTGTTTATGTTCTTCACTGCTTCACAAATCTGATCTGACATCTGAGTTACAGATTTCAGAAATTAAACTTCCTCCAATGTTTCTGTTTCAAGGTATCTCTATTTATTTACACTCCTGTCAAGTGCCTTTCAATAGGACTGATTTCTACTTTTGGCAAGCAGAGGAGCCTATTGTTTTCCATGGAAAACAGTTTTGCCAATGGGGTAGAACCTAAATGGTAATTGTGGGTCAGAATGTAACACCCTTGCTGGAGCTCAGCAGCACTGGGCTGTAAGGCGCCCCAGACGGGTGGGCTGCAGTGCACCCCTGTCACAGCCTGGGCATCCCAGATACCTGCTGGGAGGAGGGAGCTGATGGCAGATCACTCTGCCCCAGCAGGAGCCAGGCAGGAGAGCTGCCCTCTGCACTGTTGGAGCTCCCCAGCAAAGCTGCAGCCTGGCAATTCAGTTTGTTTTGCCACAGCAACCTGTGTGCTCCTCCATCAAACAGGGAACAGCTGCCTCCAGGAACAGAGATTCTGTATTTCTCAAGCAACAGTTAACCTGGCAATGACATTATTTTCTTATCTGCAGAGGATGGTGTGCGCATTATTACTGAGGTACCTCAGAAATAATGTTCTCTGGCTCACTCCACATTCAAGAGCTACTGTCTTTTATGAAGCATCACGCAAAAGGCAAGAGAAGCTTCTCCTGTTGCAGCTGCAGTAGACCATGCAAAGGAAAATAAAACAAACCACAATTCTTTATCAGAATAAAGAAAAAGAAAACAAGGAGAGGGAGAAAAGCGAGGGCACATTGCACTAAGAATTAAAGGTAATTTTGGAGTGGCCCCAAAATAATTGCCCCCATTTTTCCTGGTGATGGTGGTGCTGGAGGCAGGAGGGGAATCAGGGAGTGAGAGCTGTTGGGTGGCATCACACAGAGGAAGTAATCCCCGCATCTATATTGGCAGAGACAGTGGCTTTATACACTTCAAAGGGATGTGTGGCACGAGAGGGTAGTTACCTGCCCTTTTTTTTAAGCATCCTTCTTGGAACTGTATTGTTTCTGTATTTTAGCCATTTACCCTGACACAAATGTGGTAATGTCCCCATGAAATTTGCTGTGGCAGACAGAGTGGAATGTGGTACTAGAACAGCTGGATGGCCAAAGTCAGGGTGCTGGCTGGAAGGAAGTGCGATGGTCATGCACTTGGGAACTCATAATTACTGCTGTTGTTAGCTGGGAGCACCTTGGTCAGGAGGTAGGGGAGGCTGAAAGACCCGGCTGAATTAATCAAGCTCTGGGTGAACCAGGAGCCTCCGCTGGGAGGTGGCTATGGAAAGGAGAAAAGCAGTGATGGGGAGTGTTGTCCAGGCAGCCTCAGCAGAAGCAGCACTGAGCAGCGCCGTTCAGTTTGATGTCAAGGTGGCAAATAATCATCCACCTTCCCAGTGACATTGTCGGTGGCTGCAAATGAGCCTGACCCCAGAGCAACCTCACAGCCCTTCCTCACCCTTGGCTGCTCTCACCGTCAGACCACATTTGAGTCAAACGGCAGAGGGGAGTAAAAGCCACAACCTGCAATCACCAACCTGAAATAGCCCAGAGGGACCAGTTCCTGACCTCTCCGGCTCCCTGCGAGTGTCTCTCGCCTGCTGCAGTGTGGGTGGAAGCCAATGACGCCAGCCCTGCGGGCCACCTGCACCCTGGGTGCCCCAAGCCACTGTGTCATCAGCGGGGTGGCGGAGAGCAGTGCACCCAAAATGCCCCCTGTGACAGGGTGATTAGAGAATTGCTGGCCAAGCCTGTATGTCCCCAAAGACCAGGTCAGCATTTGGCTGCCCTGCGGTTACAAACCCAGCCCGTGACCTTCCTGCCATCTGTTGTCCGGCCTCACAGTAATGGAGGGGTTTCTATTCTTGCTGAGCTGAGTCCACTGGCTCTTACCCATCCTGTAAACAAAACCAACCCTCTGAAAGTCAGCAGACATCAAGGATGTAATTTAGTTTCTTAACAGCCTTGCTGAGGCTATTTTGGTATGCATGCTGTGATGGTGGCACGGCGCTCCCTACTGCCTTGGCCAGTGATTGGGACGAGGAACAGTGGGATGAGAGCCTAGCAGGACACGCTGATGGTCAGGGACCCTCAGCTGCAGGAGGGCTGCTGCGTTAGTCTTGCTTCGTTACAATTATCTTGCTCCAATGATCTCCTTACCTTCTTTCTCAGTTGCTGTAAGGTTATTGTACCAAGCACAAGCATATTGGTTTTTCATGTCCCTCTGAAAAGTGAAGGAGAGCCCAGTTTTCCACTCAGCCAGGTTTTCCCCACAGTAGCGTCCTGTTGGTGGTTTTACTCCAGCCCTAAACTTTTTCTGTGCTGCCTGTACTTTGCCATGGTGTTGCTACATGGCATACTCATAGTCTCAGTGATAATGCACCATAAATCACTATTTATGAACACCGAAAAGAATGCACTTTATTTCAAGGCATTCACGTTAGTTTGATTTTGGTCTGCAGAGCAGTGTGTGACTGTCAGAGCAGTGGGGCAGAAGGACGTAATCAGGAATATATCCCTTTTGGGTACTCTTTAAAAGCAGCCAGGCAGCTGTAAAGGGAATCTTTCCTCTTCATAAAATATTAGAGGCAAAAATTAATATCTTGTCTGCATTTTGTATCTCAGTTGCTCCCTCTCCTTTCCACTGCCCATGAACTGCGCAGCTTATTCACCTGCAGCAACCAGGATTTTTTCAGTTAAGGCACCCTTCGGGAAAATGTTCATTGCCATAAATCCAGTGGCTCTGGCAGGAGTCTCACACAACCAGCTGAAATGCCATCACCTGCATCCCAAGGCTGCCATGGTGCTGGTCTTGGTCCCAGCACGCCACGTGACCCTCGCCAAGCCCCGGCAAGGAGGCAGGACCTGGGCTTTGGACAAGCAGTGTGCCCCTCTTCTCCCCTTCCCTCGTGCCGAGACCCAGCCTGCCAGCACCAACCCGGCAGCACCGTCCAGCACCCATACCTGAGTCCCCGGAGGGGAGCATGGACAGCCTGCCAAGCTCAAAAAGTGAAAATTGGCTGTCCTATCTGCCTGGGCCCTGCTGTTAGTTCTGCCTTTGAACCCTTCTGCTTGCGGAGCAGTATTGGTGGGAACAACAGGGTTTGTCCGCAGAGTCCTTTCCCCGTTTCCTCCTTCAGCCCTGCATTTTCAAGGACAGCTGTCACAACGTGACATTTGAGTGCAGGAACATGGAAAGTGCCCCTCTACAGTAACTCCAATCTTGTCAGCAGCCAGGGACACCAAAACCACATATTAAAACTTTAGCCCTCTGCAACACTCGTTCATTAGAAACTAAGCCCTTTTCCTCAGTGCTTCAACTCTCCGTATGCGTGCAAATTCATTCAAAACCTAAATTCTTTCTCTGAATTAAATTGTCAGCCTCCCACTCAGGCAGATACATTAGCACTGACTGTGTAACATCAGCTCAGCTCTCTGTATAACATATGAATAAGCTTTTAAAATTGTGTATTCTGCCCTGCAGCATTTATCTCGTATTTTGATACTGATTTTTCTCTGCTAAAACTCTTATTGGTCCCTTCAAGTGCATTGATGGTTTGTGCGCTTCTAATTTAGGGTTCATTTGGGACTTGCCAGTTCTGTGATCATTCTGTATCAGTTTGTTCACTTACTGATACATTCTCAAGCCACAGATTATGATGAATTTCTGAATCTGGTAAAGATAGGGACAAAAGATTTTTTTCACATTTCATAATGTTAAGATGTAGCAGTTTATACATCTGAAGGAGATATTAATCACCATTTCAATTCTCTTTTTGAAAGAAAAAAGAACATTACTTATCTTTAGAAGCAAAGGGAGGGTTCAGGGGTAATTTTGAAGGTAGGGTATGATAAGACACTTCAATTAATTAAAATTTTAAAAATTATATTGGCTAGAAAAATTTGTGTTGATTCAATACTCCAGAATTAGTGGAGATTTGGTGCCTGCCACAGAGCAGTAGGTTGAAACATGGTGATTAATAATAATGCATTATACTTTCAGTAAATTGTCTAATATATTGCGTTTGTGACATTTGTCATGAGCAGTTTGAGTTCCCAGCAAACCTTAAAGGCCAGGAAATAGCATCTTGGAAGCCAGGAGAGGAGGAGAACTCTTGGCCCCTGAGCCATGGCAGAGCCCTGGTCACGAGGCTGTGGTAGGCAGTGCTGCTGTCTGGGAGTCACTGGGAACTGCCAGTCTCCAGCTCTGGCAGATCCTGCTAGATTATAATAGATGGCAAACCTCCATCCACTTTGAGCAAGGAAAATATCCCATCTTTTCATGTGCAGTGTGAGTAATAATTAAAAGAAACATATGGGTTTTCAGCTGATGTACAACCACATAAGGATTATCAATGATATTTTTCCCCCGTCCATGTCCTTGCCCCATGGATTGATTCACTTATCCAAAGGCATCAAAACTCAGCAAAAAAAAAGGCGCCATGCTTCTATTGTGTGCTTCCAACTGCAGCGCTACCTTTTTCTTTCCTCAGAAAGAAAACGCAGACCGCCCTGCAATTAGCAGCAAAACCATGAATACTTTCTTCGTTAACCACAAATGGTTCTTTTCGCGACGAGCGGGCTCACATATGTTCTAAATATGTTCAGTTTCATTAGGCGGCGAAGCGCTGTGGATCTGCTATTTTATTCAGGAAGGCAAACAAGAGCTGCATATGTGCAACATAAGTCGAGGAGAATGGGAAAAACTCAAGGCACTTGCAGAGTGCCTGAGATGCTCGGACGTGATGATTTAATGTGGGATTGCACCCAGCTTGTTTCCATCAGCCTTGTCACTAGCAGAGATCGGCGCGATCCAACCGGTGATGCTCCGACTGGTGATGATCTGACCGGTGATGTTCCTGCCCTTTGCCAGCCTGAAAGTCCTTCAGAAAAGTGCACCTGGGTGCTGCTTGTGGCCAGCGTGTGGGGATTTGTCTCTGCTGCCCAGCAGCAGTCCCCCAGGCTCAGGAGCCAACAAATGCTCCCCAAAAACCCTTTCTGAACGAGAGGTAACAAAGGCGGCTGCAGTGGGATGTGGCACTGATTCCTGCTGCCTGCAGGGTGTGAGGGGTGAATTCATCCCAAGTTGGAGCCCCTGCACCTCAGCTTCACCTCAGGGTGCCACAGCAGTCTGCAAACTGAGAGATGGCTGGGGGCTGTCCCAGATTTTCTCCCACTGGAGAAAAATCTCTCAAAATTTTCCATTTGTAGTCATTAGGTATTTCTTGCTTATTGCTTTGTTTCTCTAATTATCTGGTCAAAATATTTCAAGAATTGAAAATGCATTTTTTTTCATAACTCAGAAGCACGTTCACTTTTTCTTATTTTTCCAAGCCATTTTGGTCACGGGAAGCAAAGCAGCAGGTTCTTCAGACCTCGGTGTCCCTTTCTGTCTCTCACAGGAAAGCATGATAATCCATGTAGCAAGTTTATACAGTGTAGCAAATGAAGATTTGTGTAAATCACATTTTTTATGTAAACACATACAGTGTTAAAGATATTCACACCCTTAAGTGTTTCCCATCACGTGTGTGCTAATGAGTGGATTATGAAATATGTTTTCTGTGTCTCACCCTTGGCCCCTCTGATCCTCTCTCTCCCACCAGAAGGGACCCTGGGGAGGTTGGCCCTGCCTGCGGGCAGGGAAATGCTGCGAGGAGTCGTAAGAATGTGCGCTGTGTCCTTGATCCCTCACAAGAGCTGGAGCTGCCGCGCTACTGACACAGTGTCATGGGACTTTGCATTCATCAAGGAGAGAGTTGTCTCCTGTGGAATTGCGACCTGTTGGAGGCACCTGGGGGGCTGCAGAAGGTGGTGCTGACTGGATGTCCACCCATGCCTAGAGCCTTGCAGTGCCCTCTCTTAAATTGCGTGCACGGAGTGATATTCCTCAGGAAAAAAAGACAGTAAAATATAAACAAAGGAGAACAGCTCTCAGAGGGCCCCAGGAAAGGAGCTGTAAGAAATTAATCTGTTACTATTTGCTGATGGTGTAGAGATATGTTTTAAATACCTGATTTGTGGCAGAGAAGCAGTTGTAAAGCACCAAATCAAATAAACGAGTGAGAGCTGCTGTTGTAGGAACAACCAGCGATCAATAAGTATCCCAATGTCTGCCACGACTCTATTCATTTTTCTTTCCCCTAAACCCCGGAATTCTATTAATAATGTCTTAGGCTGTGCATGGACTGCTCTGTAATCTTTGTGCAGTGCTGCTGAGCAATTTTCACCTCGGCACACCCCGTGCCTGCTGCCAGGAGCTCAGGAAGCATGGAGTTAAATAAGTTCGCCTTTTCCTCCATCCGAACAATTGGAATCAGCAGTTTGCATTATTTTAAAAATGAATGCTTGGAATCAGCAATTTTCTTTTTCCCTTTTTTTTTTTTTTTTTTTTATTTAAGATCTTGAGGGTTTTTTTTATTTAAAGTGGAAAACTACATTAAGTGCAAGGCACTCAACAAAGAAACAGTCATAAAGCCTAAGTATTCTTAGAGTTATAAAATATGTCCGTGGTGGCAATTCTACTGCCAACAATGAAGTTTTAAGCATTAATATGCCTTCATTGCAGTTTTAATGCCTTAATATTGACTCTATAGCTCTTTTGGGTAATTTTGCTTTCTCTGGTACTTGAAAGGTGATGATGTCAGCGTTCTTCATACTGATTCATATGCAGGTTGATGAAGCTGAGTTATTTATTGAGTTCCATTATATTTTCTATAAACATTAGTTCTCAATAAACAGAGACATTTAGCCGAGGGTTTATTTATTAAATAGGTACTGTACAGATGGTTTTGCCACACATGATGTGCTGCAGAGGATATTACTCAGGAATAATCAGCTGTGTTATAGCTTGGCTAAATTAATAAGATGATAATGATGAAATTGATGCTTTTGAGCTAGGCTTGGTAAATGGTTTTTGCATAAACAAACTGATAAATTTGAGAAGCAATTACTTGCTTGTCAAAGATAAAAACACAACAGGGCCCATTTATAGTTAGGTCCTATTTATTTTTAAAGATTGTACCAGATTTTATGTTTAATACGCTGCAATTAAAAAATAATACTTAAATGAAGAATAATAAAAAACTAACTTTGTGAGCTCTCCTTCAAATTTGAAGATGCAGCATTGCTTGGTTAGACATCAAGTAAACTTTTTTCAAGGCTTTCACTACATCTAGAAAAAATATAATCGTTTTATGAAAGATGCTGTCTGGAGTTGTGCAATGCAGACTCTGGCAGCGCTTTTGGTAGCAGTATTTGCTCTAAAATTAAGCTGGATTTCATGTAAAGAAACACAGTCTCCAATTCCCTGTTTAATGTGGGTTTCTCTGCAGTGATCACACAAGCAGACAAAACACACGCGTACTCCCCACACACCCCACCTCCAGGTACTCACCAATAAAATAATGGAATGGGTGTGGAGAGAGGTATGTGTGTGTACCTATATATGCACAACAAAGACATCACTTGACTTGTCTCCTAAGAAGTGTGTGTGTTATGTGATTTTGCACACCAGCCAGAGTAGCTTATTTCTGTTTATTTAGAAAAAACAAAGGGACCGGCGATGTGCAGCCCTTCAGGTGGCCCTGCTGGAGGGGAGCTCCTGAGTTCTGTGTTGGCAGAGAGAGAGCAACCTCTACAGTCACCATGGTTGGTGGTTTCCTTCCGAGGGTTTGAAGGCACCTTATGAACATACATTTTAGTTTTGTAATGCTCCTGAGAGAGAGATGTTACCACACAGCTTTTCGTCACCTCCGTGGTGAGGACAGGCAGCTCCTGTGTGCGCTACTGGGACAACAGCACTCCTAACAACCTCCTTCACCTTCCCATGCACTGAAGGAAAGGTTCAGGCCATCAGTTATTTCCTTCTTTCCTTGAAAATTTCTGTGCACCCATTTCTTCCACACATAAATGCTGCTGTGGGACAGTGTAATCACTGCTAAGTGATTATACCTGAGAAGAGGAATCAGATAGCCAAATATAGCAAGCTGCACAGGCGCGTCCTAATTTAGGAGTTTCTACTATGAGCTTTCTGACACAAAAGGCTTTTACTCATAGTCTTAAAGGACTTTTGCTTGAGTAATTTGCTCTGTAAAGACCTAAAGCCAATAGCAATGTGTGGGAGGAATCCAGCCCCGCAGCAGCATGCACCAGCACAGGCAGGAGGTTCTGCTTGCCCAGGAGGACTTCCCACCTGGAAGGGGCACAGCAGTATCAGGAAGTTGTGGAAAGGGAGTCGTGAGAAGCCCTTCCCCTTGCTATTCAAAATGTCACACCATGAGCAAAAATAGATTTCTAAAAATCCTTCTTTGCTGTAACAATTTTTTTTAGGAAATTCTGTCCTGAAGTATTAGTGCAAGGTATTCTATGACTTGGATGTTAGCAAGTACTTCATATGTTTGTCTTGCAGCTGTTCATATAGGATTTAAGGTCTTATGCCAACCTGAAACTCTCAGCAGGGATGAGCAAGAGAATAATTCTCTCAGAATGTAGCCAACAATGGCTACATAAAAGAAAATTCATAACATGCCACAACTTTAGCTGTATCTGTAAATTAGTCCACAACCAGACACAGTTTTTCTGTTAGTTCAGGTTGATTACCTGAATTATAAGTATTCATTGCAACAGAAATGAAACAAGATCATTGGTTTAGCCTTAAAAATCTGAAATGAAGTTGTCTACAGTGCTTGTGTCAAAGGTATGCACAGCACGGGTGGTGTTTGCCCTGCCTGTGGGTCTGGGTGCTGCCTGCCGCGGTGGCTGGGAGCCGCAAGGCTCCTGCTGCAAAACCCAAACCAAGTTGGCAGCCACCACCGTGGCTGTGCCCAGCTCCCACCACCCAGAGGGGGATGAGCCCCTGGAATGCTGCGAGGGGTGTGGGTGTACCCCGGGTGGGAGGAAAGAAGCTGTCACTTCCCAGTAAATATTCCCATGTGTCTGAACCCAGAGCTGCCATGCTGCCTTTTTACAGTCCCCCCAGGCTGTGCTTGTGGGAAACGGAAGAGTAGGTTTGCATTCACAAAAATATTATTTATATCATTATAGGCTTTCACAAATATTTTTAAAATGTGTTTGTTGCTCCGCAGTGAGATTTGAAATGATGTGACTTTGTGAAAATAAAAAAAATATGGTGCAGATCAACCTGCTCAGCTGTGACGGGTTTGCAGGGGACAGGGACTTCCCTGCACCGCTCCTCCACGAATGAATTTAGCCCAGACATCAGTGTGAACTGACATCCCTGCTGCTGAACTGAAGCGTTTTTAGCAAGGAGGTGTTGAGTAGGGAAAGATGAAGCCATTTCCACACTGTGGTGCCACATTTACCCAGGCTTGGGGTCAGTGCGAAATGGAGCTGATGGATGGCATGGGTTCACATAAAAGTAGGTCTTGGCAAAAGGTTTAGGTGAGAACTTGCTTGGGAAAAAAAGAGTATATTCTTTTGGGTATTGCCAAGGCTCTTGAGGAGGGAAAAAAATTAGAAAAGTCGATGTCACTTCAGTGCTTTCAAAATAAAATTACTTTTTAAGTATTGCTGGAAATTTCATGTAAAAAAAGTTAAGTGGTTTTTTGTTTTTGTTTTTTGGGGTCTTTTTTGAAAGTACCATCTTCAAAGAAAATATTTACTTTTAAGTAAAACAGTGAAGATTTTCTGTCAGTAAAGTTCTTCTCTTCCTGTACAGCTTTACAATACCCAAATATATTACTGGTCAACGAAAACTGAGACAGAATTTTCCCAAAATACTGTTGAAGTTTTTCTTGCTTTAGACAAGGTCAGCGCTCAACTTCGGTTTTGGTAGAAGAGTCAGCTCTGAGCTGCTGCCGCCAAAAAAAAAAGTACTCTGAATAGAGAGAAAGCTGGAGCTGCGGCTGCACAGGACGCCCGGGCTGAGGGCTGCTGGCCACAGGGAAGTTGTGTGGAGCCCGCACAGCCCTTGCCGGGCCTCAGCCCGTGGGGCCACGGCGGCCGAGCAGCGCTCGCTGGCAGCTTTGTCACCGTGCGCGGAGCAGCCGAGTGCCGTTCGCCGCAGCTCCTGCGCCTGCCTTAAAACCCCGCGTACGGCGGCGCTTCGGAATAGAATCATTCATTATTAATTAGGTCACAAGAAAAAAATCCTACGGATGCATTCGTGACACTAAATGAGCCGATCGCAAATAATGCGATTGTAATGAATTCCAAAGGAATAAATAATGACTGAGCCATTAGCATAAAGTGCCAGTCACAGCTCTGCGCTGCCCGCCTGCCCGCCTGGCACCGCTTCCAAACCCACCCAGCCGGCCGCCGGCCCAGGCAGGGGGTTCCTGAGGCTGACAGAGGGTGGTGGGATCTGTCCCACCGCCTGGGATGCTGAGGGGGGTCAGGATACTTTGGTGACTCCCACTGGGGCTTGCAGTGGCATCGCCCCCAGGACGGCCACCCCAGAGTCCCTTTGCAGGCAAGAAATAGGATAATTTGGAAGCATGCAGGAAGATATTTTGGCACCTCTTGCTCTAATATATAATCAGAGCTTTTGTTCCATGCTTTGCACAAGCAAATTAATTAGAAATTTATCTGACCAGAAGTTCAATGCAGCGTACATTTAAAGCAGAGGACATCCCTGTGCATTTGTTTGCTCTCCCTCATGTAACAATTATCTGCCCATTCAGGAAATTCAGAATTTTTTTCTATTTTAATAGATGCTCCTAAGCATAGAAAAATATCAGATCACTTCTGATTGTATCATGGTTAAAAACCTCCAAGAGGAAAACACCACTTGTAGCACCCTTCTCCCACCCAGAGCATCACCCCAGGTGTTTCCAGAAGGCCACTGGGCAAGCAGCAGCTCCAGCCTGCAGTGGGACAGAGCTGCACAGTGCTGGCAGTGACAGCACAGCCACCTGGGCAAGAAGAGCTCTGAGAGAGCAGGAAAATAAGACAGGATGAGACTGGTGGGACAGGGGTGCAGGGAAGCAAAATAGGGGTGGTGGGGTTCTGGGAGAGAGAGCTGTTTCCCCCAAGCTGTGTGGCTGTGATACAACAGAGTGACAGGGTAAACACAGCAGCAGGGTAGGAACCGGTGGCTCTGGGGACTTTGGCCCAGGACAGACCCTTCCATCAGCCTCACCAGGCGCCCTGGCATATTAAATTAGTGGAACAGGTAGCAGGGTGGCGGTGGGACCTGTTTTGTCAGCGTCCCTTCCCTCCCAGCAGCCAAGCAGACAGGCGCGTCAGGTGCTTATGCCCCTCTTATGTCTGCTGTTAAAAAACCCAGCCAGTGAATGTCATTAGAAACAGCCACACCATCTGCCTTTTCCTCCCCTCCCCTTTAAATAAGGAAACACCTTGTCAAACACATCCCACTAAATATCCCTAACACCCTCCCGCGCGCTTCGCGCTCAGCGGTTCATGGGATCGTGCACCATCTGGACCCTCGCGCTCCATCTCGCCGGCGAGGCCCCAGCTCGGACCCACCGCGTGCCCCATGGCCAGTGGCAGGGCTGCACCACCCACATCCATGCGTGCCAGCAGGAGGTCACGGAATTAAGCAAAAGCAGTGAGTTCACGGGGAAAAAAAAGACCAGCAATTCCGTATTGTTAAACCTAGAAAATTAACCAAGGAGGACCTTAAACACAGACATTTATTAACATGTAAATGGACTGAGTCAGCAATTAGTTAATAGTCAGCATAATGGAATAGAATATAGTAATGAAGGTGCCATTTAATTATTCCCGTTTTGTTTAAGATAAATATTTACTACGTTCATGGGGTTTCCCTTGTCTTTCACATGGAACACCAGTATCAAAGTATCAAACTGTGTCAAAGTCTCTCAAGAACTTTAAAAAGGCAGGCTGCCACTTCCTGTTGTCACGGTGCTGGTCCCTGATGCCATGGATGAGCATGGCCGAGGAGCAGCGCCCACTCTCCTGTGCTTGGGATGGCTGCTGTGGGAGCCGGTGACCAGCGCCTGTGGGCCCTGAACCACACAAGGTGAGAGCTGCGTGTGGTTTGGGGCTTGCACCGGCTCAGCTCCCTCCTGCCACAGCCCTGCAAAGCCAGGCAGTGTCTCAGGCACACGTGTGCACACACAGCCCCCCAGCCCTGCTCACTGACCGTGCAGATGAGTCTTTGTTCTTGGTGATTACTGTGCAGACAACACACTCACCCGGCTGCACCGAGACACTGCGTACACACCGCGTGATGTGCTGATACGGGAAATAGCGTGGAGAAGAGCCTAAGGAGATAGAAGAACATTATTTTAAATTATCTCGAACATAAAAAACAAAGTGAGGATTTGGCAACCTTGCAGCAAAAACCTCAAAACCAGTTATTCCTTTTAAATAAAAACAAAAATGAGAAACAGTAACTATTAGAAATCCCACCTGGTGCTTTCTCTGTGTTAATGATGCTTCTTAAATTGCATGTGGGTAAATGGTAATTTTGTCTCACACCATTAAAAACTAATGGAACCCTTGATGATAAGAAATGCCATAGCTAGCTTGTTGGAAAACGTTTAATTAATAAAGTAATAAAATTATTGTAAACTAGTGCAGTTTCACAGAGGATTCAATGGGATATAAAACAGATAAAACATCCTTGAGAGTTGATACAAGAAGTAAATGCTCCTCTATAAAAAACAGCACTATAAACTTAAGCTGGTCTGTGTTATACCGAGTTAACACAAGCTATGATGACAGTAAAGGTGTTTGGATGAGCCTTTCATGGAAGTGTTGGGAAAACATCCTGAGTGCTGACAGGTGTTTTTGTGAGGAGCAGAAAGCCAGCACACCTTCCCCTGCACCGGTGTGAGCCTGAAGGTGGCTGTTGGTGGCATCTACAGCCCTGTGAGCCCATGAGAACAACTCTGACGGTGTTACTGCTGTTATTGGCCTGTCCCAGAGGCTCCAGAGGGAGGGACACCACTGCCACTAGCCTTTGGGATGAGGCACCATCCCACCCTGCTGCTACAGCCACTGTGTTGCATAATTTTTGTGAAACAAGTGGTGTCAGAGAGTGGAGAGGAGGGGTCAGACATTTTCCTGCTCGAGGGAATGAGCCCTCGTGCTCCATGCAGCTGGATTTCAGCTCGACACAGGTGGCCAGCTGGTGGCATGGCTGTGGCACCAAGCATTTACATTTTGTAGCTTGGTACATGTGCATGACATCCCAGCTGCTCCACAGGAAAAAAAGGTTGGAGAGTGGCAGGCATGGGGAAAAACACGTTAGCAGAGAAGGCCTGGTTACTGCTCCTCATCCTGCTGCTACCCCAGTTTGTGCCTCACATCCTCCTGCAGACATTTCCTTGCAAGCTTTGAGAATGGTTTCCTGTAACTGGGAAACTGTAGAGACGGTTTCTGCATTGCATGAGCTGGGCCAGGTACCCCTAGTACGTACACACCCATGTACAGGAGCCCATACATTTCCATTACACTCACACCTCAAGAATTTGCACATGTTTAGCTTAAGGATGGGTTTCTTCTCCCAGGTGCCCAGATTTTCCTTTCTCCTGAGACTCCAGCTGCAAATCTCATTGACAAGCATTGTCAGCTCTATTTGTGAGCACTCAGCCTGTGGTGATGGGACACTGGAGGAAAGAACAGCTGGGAGAAAGGCACACACAGGCATATCCTGGATTTCGGGGTGTCATGAGAGCCACTTGCAGCACCGGCTCTTGTCAGCCCCTATTCAGAACCAGCACTGCTGGGGCAGCAATGCCAAGCAATGCCAGCACTCTGTGATGTGCCACAGACAGACCTGGAAATGTTTGGAACCGACATGGGCCAGTATTTTTCCAAACCTCCAATGACATTTCTGTATAAAGGAGCTGGAAGTGTTTCTTTAGTGGGATGGCACACCTTCTTTCCTCCCACATCAGAATACTTGATGGTCACACTGGGAAATGAGGGACACTGAGCTGTGCTCCCAGTGTGGATGGTTTCTTTCACCAGAGCTTTGTACAAACACCATCACAGCCATGGTCTCTGCCTCCCATGTAACTAAAAGAAATGATATTGCAGTATCTATAACTGGTACATTGCTGCACTACAAAGGTTAATCTTGTGTTTGTTAACTGCTTATGGCTTGGTTGTAATAAGGGGATGGTCAGACCTTACTCATAGAAAGTCTGGTCTCCCTCACCAAGCCATCACAGACACTGCTGTGCCACTCATGCAACCACAGCTTCTGGTTAGTGTTTGAAGAAACATCTACTTTTCATTTGAGTGTCTCTGGTTTCCTCAGCAGTCTCCACCTTGATCATAAGTTAGAAGCCATCCTGCCTGATCTGTAGTTTTAAAATGAAGTGGTGATTTTTTTAAAGCACATCAGCATGAATAACACTGCCGACAGTAACAGTCGCCCACTGCCGCCCAACTTCCCGGGTGCCACACCAAGGGCTCCTTACTCACTTTGGCCTCGACATATGGATAGACTGGCGATATAAAATCTTTTCCCCACCCAAGGCACCATCCGCCTCTGGGAAAAATATTGTGGTTTCCTCTTGTAGGCAGATTTATTTTTGAGGTAGCCTCAACAATGTGGGCACAGGGAAAAGGCTGCTGCTCTTTACTGAGGCAGAGTGAAAATGTTTATGGGGCTCCATAGTTCAGCCCCACTGGCAATACCAGCGATGACTTTTCTATTTCCGTGATGCGTGAGAAATGAAAACATGAGCGGGAGTGCATAGAAGACTATTATGGCCAAAGCTGGGATATTTGTTCCCTGGAAAACTGTGGTTGCTCTTGATTTAGCCACAGTTTTCCCAGCTGATGTTTTGCAAACCCGACAGAAGATTCAGCTTTCAAGGCTGTGAAAGTGAACGTGGGGCTGGAAGCCGCCCCTGCGCACACTGGCAGGGAGTCAGGCCGAGCCTCCTTCTTTCAGAAGATGTTGCTTGTTCCAGGACTGCGTGGCTGTGGGGGCAGTTTGGGGACGGAGATTTAATCTTTTATTTTTCCCATATGTCATAAGTATGTCTAAGATGATGAAAAAATAATAAGTTGGTGGCTGCTGGAAACTTTTTTTTAGCAGCTGTGTTTTTAGAATATTATAATTAACCATCCTTTTGCCTTAATCACTTAAAGACTTCTAAAATAACTAGGAGTTTATTGTACCTTCTCTCAACTTGAAGCTTTCCCATGTGGGGACCATGACTTTACTTTCAGGAAGGGAGGGCAGAAGAAGCAGGGCAGAGCTAGAAACATGGAGTCAAGTTTATCAGTCTGGATTACAGCATAAATTACTAAAATTACTGTAGTGATTTTAACTTACAGCCATTGTACTAGGAGCAGGAAAAGAGGTGACATTGTATTTAATCTGCACAGGGACTGAGTCACTTTGCCTGGGCTCATTTTTGCAGATATTTTGACAAAGTAAGTGTGGTATTGTTGGAAAAAAGAAAGGGCGAACTGTGACTAAAGAAGAAGCACAATTAAAAGCTGACTGTTAATAAAGCAGGTGGGTGACAGGGCTGTCTCTCCACACGGTTCCGGCGCTTGGCTCAGGTAAAAGCAGAGGGCTGTAGCTCAACAACGCACTCCTGTCTGTCAGTGTTAGGTTTTCGGGGGTTTTTTATAAATGACATGTTTTCTTTTGGCAGATGGGAACAAGCCTTGATGAATAAATTTTTTGGAGGCAAACTGGCTGCCTGGAAATATATGTATTTAGGAACCTGTCGGGTGCTGTGAGTGTCAGCACCACCCCAGCTGAGCTGGCCAGCACCGCTCTGCTGCTCGCCTGCTCCAATCTCCTCACAGACCCCCCAATTCCCCAGCCGACCACTGCCAGGTCAGAGCAAAAATGACAACTCTGATACAAGATTTGCTCTGGATATTGCTGATATTGCTTTGTGCCTGCCTTATAAAACTTCCCCGTTGGCTATTTCTCCAGCCAGGGGATTTTACCCAGATGAATGTGCTTGCCTCCGTCTCACCAGCTGCCAAAATCCAACTTATCTGTAAGTGGAAATAATGCTTGGCCTCGGGTCGATCAGAGCCGCAATGCTCTTTACGAGAGGAGGCGAAATAAAACCATTCCCCGTGTTAACAGCTGCGAAAGCTGACGTGCTGCGAGGTTAAGTGATTTGCCGGGTGTGAAGTAGGATGGTGCCTGGCTCTCGGGAATCCTTTTTTGGGAGGGGGGTCAGGAGGGCGGTGGGGGGACCACAGACCCCAGGCATCACCACAATTCCCATTCCCACAAGGGCACCTGGTGGGGGGAACCACCTGTAACATGCCTTCCCCCAGGCCAGGCGTAAGCAAAGTTTTACCAGGAAAAAATATATTCTGCAAAAATCCTCCTAAAATTAGGCACTGAAAGTGAGTGTTGGGTTTTGTGAGCCAGCATCAGAAATAGGTGGCAGCTGGAAAGATTTTGGAATAACTCAGAAGTGCCTAAGCGTTGGGAGGTAAGAAAGGGAAGAGGTAGATTAAGCCAGAACCCAGACGCCTTGAAGCCTAAATCAGTGCACATGGCCGGCACAGTCTCTTGTCTGCCTCGGGACATTTAGGCCACCTTTAACCAAAATAAATGGGCACCTTTAATGAGCAATTCAGGATGTCCAAATCAGAGCCCAAGTATCTATATAGTTCTTCAATATAGTTGGTGCAGCATATGTTCATACAGCAGAATACTTCATTTCTAGAAATGTAATATTTTTTGCCACGTTATTCAAGGGATGTGCTAGACATGAAATGACTATGTATGTACAGGTAAAGGTAATAGAAAAGGTGCCATAAAAGGCACACTCAAAAATAGGCAGTGTTGTTCCCCCGTTTTGTAGGGTCGGTAAAACTGATAGCAGCTCCCTAGCAGTGGCTTCATCTCCACGCTCACAGTGTGTGTTCTTAACACCTTCCTTCTCTGCAAAACTGAAGTATTTAACCCAAAACATGCAAACAAATCTGTTATTCTTCTCCTTTATTAACCTTCTGAGTCCTCTGAAATCGCACACGAGGAGAAATCTCTTCCTTTTTCCTTTGTCTAGGAGACGAGGTTTAAACTCTACATGCAAATAGATGCACACATGTAAACCTACCCGTGTAATCAGCACATGCAGCGTACTCTTTCTTCTTCTCTATAAATATATCTACACATATGTATACCCACAGATATGCAGGCATGTGCGCATATGTGTGTGTACAAAGAGAGACAAAAAGACTTGAAAATGAAAGACAAATGTTAGAGAATGATATTCCCAAGCCCTCAAATCCCTAATCATGAGTTTGATGCAATATTTGCCCTAATGGGAAATGATAACTGGCACTATTCCAAAGCAAACCTCGAAGAAAGGAGCAATAAAAAAGGAAAATGCTAGCTTGGCAGTTAAAGAAAGAGGAGCCGAAGCGAGAACTGCTGTCGGAGATAATAAAGAATTAACCACAAACCCCTTTTCTATTAAGCACAAAAAAGGATATTAAAATAACATGCCCCCTCCCTAAATGTTTCAAGGCTTGTGTCATGCTTCTCTGCGCAGCTTCCCGGGACGTTGTGCGGCGCAGGGCTGCAGCCCCGTGCAGCCGCCTCCCGCTCCCTTCTCGTGCGAGGGAGCCGCGCCACTCCAGCACACAGCGAGGCACAATCACGCTCCTGGCTTCCTGAGCTCACACAGTGTGTTCCAAACTTTGCCCTTTCCAGGGAGAGGGCACTGCCTGGGATGGGGCAGTTCTGACGGGCTCCCTCCCCCCTTCCCTCCCCTCGGGAATCCTACACATTGGGAAGCCTGCTGTACAATGCAGCTCGGCTGCTGTGTTATCCATAATGTCCATAGGCACAAAGACATCATTTAAGTACCCACTGATTCTTAGTGCACTGTTTCCCAGTTACAGTGGCAAGCAAGTGCTTTTACCTCCATGTGTTTACTATGATTTTTACATTTAGGGCATTTTCTCACTGAAAGTTACATGCCATAAATTACACAGAAAGTGCCACAGATCTGGGACAAAACAATGGTGAAACAAATCGAATCGACAGCTGCTAGGTATAAGAAAAAAAGAAAACAGAAGGGAGGGCCATGACTCTGGACCTTGGAGCCTCCTGAGACATCCTGTAATGTTACCAACAAATAAAGATGCTTCTCACCGTGTGTGTGTGTGCCTTGGATGCCCTCACGGAGCTCCCCACAGCCAGGAATTGCACTGGAGAGCCCCAAATCAAGACCATTTCTGCCTGGTCAAATGATATACAGGGTTTTGGTAACTGATGTTAGCAAAACCAATTATTTCATGATTACTCAAACCATTTTAGTAGAAAAACTGAAATTAAACATTCTTCAAAATTTCTATCTCAACTAAACAGTACATTTTACCATGGCAATTTTTAGTTTGTGAAAGAAGTGGTACTCAGGGCACTACAGACCCAACAGGCAGTAGTTACCCCTTTATATCGTTACCCCTTTATATCAAGTCAAAGAACCCCTTAATAATCTTACATTTCAAAGACATTTATGACCTAACTTTGGTTCATTAGCACATAAGAAGACATTAATGACACAGAGTAATGAAATGTAACAACTCTTTTAGTGCTTTCTTATTATCTGGCTCTTTAACATGCAGTTTGACAAGAGCTAGGCTAGCAGCAGCTTTAACAGCATTTCGTAGAGCTGGTGCTCACTACCAATGCCCCAAACCCAAAAAGGCACAAACCAAAAAGGTGAAGATGCAGCAAGGAATCACAAAAAGTTTATTGTAAGTGTCAAATGAAGTACATCTGCCAATTAGGGCTTATTTAAAAAAAAAAAACATGTGTGGATTGCACTAATCGTAGCTGCTACAAAGGTAGAGATTTAGAAGGAAAAGGAAAAATGCCCAGCTGTACCAGATATTTTTTAAACCTAAATGTTTTGCTCTTCTAGACTTTAAAAACTCTTTGTGAAGGAGGTATGATCCACAACTCAGAAACATACTAATGTAATCTATCTTTCAGAAACAAAAATCAAAACTCCCTCCTGAGCTATGTCCACGGAGAAAAGCAGAGTTAAATTTCAGCTGCTTTTTTCTAAGTGCCTAAATGTAAAAATACTTAACCAGGATTCTACCAATTATTACATTTAAACCCCATCATTTGTCTGCCAATACCAGTCTAGGTTAATTTCTTAGCTGAGTTTAAAAAAACCCCAAAAGATCAATAAAGGTGTAGGTGGAGAGGTTTAAAAAATAACTACTGGAAATGATGAGCCAAGATCTTTGGAACAACATGTCCCTGCCTGAGGTACGGGCAGGCTGGTTTTTAGATCAGTCACCTACAACTGTGGTGTCATAAAGTGGAAAAATACCACCAAGAGTCATTTTTAGCAAAGAACACCAACAGCTCCTCTCACATTCACATCCAGTGAAACTCCATTCCAGTTAGATTCATTGGCAAACTGTAAATTCTTATTTGATTTATCAATCACAATTTTATATTGTTAATTCATATGTTCATTAGACAAATCTATCCCTCTAAGGTAATCACTTAAGGTACTGTTGGCATGTGAACATGCACAAATGGATAATTCTTAATGACCTTCCAAGCTGACATATTTTTGGCATCAGTCTTCTGTATCCTAATTTCAAGCTGCCTCTCTGGTGTTATCATAGGGCTGACTTCACTACACAGTCAAGGAGGACTTGCAATTGGAAGTTAGTAAGACTGTTCCCATCAGATATCAGCAGAACAAGGAACAATTAAAATCATCTCTCTCCTTGGATGAAATCCCTGTGTTTCCAGCTGCAGTAGTCGGTAAGCAGGCTCCTATTTCAGCAGCCTTGAAGGAGAAAACATTCACATCAGACAATTTGACCAAATTTGTGACTTCTTCAGTATTTCCATAGTACATAGTTATTGCTCTGCTGATGCTTGGTGCAAAAAAAAGGAAGTCAGGGAGGTTGGAACTACATGATCTTGAAGGTCTCTTCCAACCCAAACCATTCTACGATTCCAGGAAATTAAATTAAATGTAGGTCATCCCAGGTTACTGTTCTGGCAGCTGCTCTGCACATTCCTCTCCCACAAAGCCAGGCCAATATCAGGTTTTCTACTGCAGGTTAGCATGGTACAGGTGAGCCACAGACCAGTGGAGATATGGCTTAGCCATCATTTCTTGCAGGGGTCTGATGCAGGAGCTCGAGAGGAGACCTGTAGGTGGACCCAGCATTGGCTGTGCTCACCAGGTTTGCAGAGTTACAGAGCAATCAGGTCAACTACCAGAAAATGCAAGAATGTTTTCCACATTCTCAACTTGAGAGGTGGCATTTGCCCTGCTGAGTGACCATTATTCACAGTGGTTCCCAAACTCCAGAAGACTCTGCACCAGTGTTATCCCCGCTGAGGCTGTTTGGGGTCTCTTTCCATCCCCAGCCTCACACTGTTAGTGCCACTCATCTGGCGCCATGAGAAGGGGAAAAACATGGCATTGTCTTAAACACAAGGTTCCCAGGGTTGCCAGTATTTCCACAGTGCTCCCTAGAGCAGATTAAGACAAGGAAAGGGGAATTTCTGGCATATCCCGTAGTCTACAAGAGAAAGGAGGAAGAAATACGCCGGGAAAAGGCAGGGTAGACACAGTGCTGCCGTCCAGTGAGGTTTGGCAATTGATTTCCGTGGGTTGGGAGGCAGGGTGGGAAGGGAGTGAGGTGCAATAGGAGAGGAAAGTGCCAGGAAAGAGCCCTTCCCCAGCTGATGGCCAACGCAGCCGGCAGCCCCTCACTAAGGAGCTGCTGGGGCCTGGGGCCATGGGTCGCAGTGGAAGCTGCAAGGGGTGTGCGTGCAGCCTGCGCCCTCCGCGCCTGCCCAGCTCCAGTCAGTGCCCAACTGACACCCAAAAGTCAAAGAAAAGAGTTTGCATCCCTTCCTCAAAAGCACAGCTCGGGTTGCAAATCCAAATGTATGGGCAAAATGTAAATGCATTGTGACAAGCTGTACGGGGAATCAAAACAAGGAACAAGGAGCGTATGTTTCTTTTAGAGAAATGTCCTTTATCTCGCAGGCAGAACGAAGCGTGTGGCATTCAAATGTTAAGATTTTTACACACTTTCATGAAATACTAAAGAGAAACCAAAAAAAAAGAAAAAAGAAAGCAACAAGAAAATAACCCAAGTCCATGTCACTTCTCAGCTAGTTTGGTTATTGCTGCTCCTGAGTACTGTAACATATGCACTTTCCCTTTTGAAAATGTATCAAAGTTGTTATTTTGGGGGTGGGATAAACTCTTACCCATGCATATCTTATGTTTTGAAGCCAAGAATGCTTAAGAACCTGCTCTGGATCCGCACATCAGATGCATAAGTGATTAGTGACAAGTGACACAGAAACAGAGAATGTGCTGTGTTACGATGAATAATAAACACGCGCAATTTATGCAGGCAGAGCGAGCGAGGAGATGGCATCCTGCACTTTTTCCATATAAATAATGTGAATCTCTCGGCAATGAAGCCAGGCCGACCAGGGAGTTTCTCCAGCCCGCCAGCCGAGCAAGCCGGTGGGAGAGAGCGGGGACGGGCGAGGAGGGGTCACCCACCAACAGGGCTGCTCCTGGCCCATGGGTCATCACAGAACGAACTGATGGCCATTAATTGTCTCGCAACTGGAATCACCACAGAAACAAAATTCACAGTGGGCAAAATTTTTCATTCTCTGGGAGAAAGGAGATTTTAGATAAATGAAAAAAATTCACTGAAAAACATTCACATGGTTTTCTATTCCTTGGGTTTCTGGAGAGCATCACTACAGTCATACAATTAGTGGTGCTTCTCTGAAAAAAAAAATTGAATGAATAAACTCACTTTTTACATGAAATTTCTCCAGGAAAGGCAAGTACATGCCCCTGGGAGACTGTCAGAGCTGAGGAGAGCTGGCAGCAGGGGTTTCTGAAGGGCCGTGGTGTACCTGGCAGGCACCTCACCACTCTTGAATTCTCCATTAGCAAAACCACACACAACACCGAAAAAACCCAGATGCCAAAGCCAGCCAGCCATTCATGCTTAGTCCAGCACGTGTGCTTTTCTTCTTGTGTGCCTCTGCCATGCACAAACACCAGAGCTGCAGGACAATGCACACACGTCCTCCCACAGTCCCACATCCCTCAGCCTCATGCTCAGCTGGGGGACCGTCCCAGGCTGGACACATGGCCTCCTGCAACATCCCCACTTTGTCACCTTCTTTTCTTTCTTCTGCCGCTTGCTGCCCTCCCACAAATGAGCCATCCTCCATGGAAAAGAGAAAGACACTATTTTTTTAATTAAAAAAATATCCACCTGCAACTTAACTCTGTACGTTTTTTCCTGGCTGTCCTGGCCTGCCAACTCCAAGCAAGCTTTTCTCTGTCATTTTTGCACTCTCTCTACACTTCCAGAAATGTACGCACTTGGATAAAAGTAGAACTGAGAGGGGAAAATGCATATTCTGTTAAATAAAAAAAAAAATTAAAAAAAAAAATAAAGTTGAAAAAAGTGTCTAAAAGATGGATGTGTAAAGAAATCATAACTGTACTTTAACTCTGAGTTTGAGTTATATAAACTGTACTGTGGTAATTACCAAGCTCCTCCAGATTAATAAACAATTACCATAGTAACTACACCATCATATGAAACCTATGCTCATGAATTTTTAAAGCATAAATGGAAATACATGCCGGTTGAAAAAGTCTCCTATTTATTTTGTTCCTGGAAGACAAGGGAGAGAGATCCATTAAAGGATCTCGTCAAGTTATTTCTTCCTCCGCTGGTTCCTGCAGCCACACTTCGGACAAGTGCCATATATTATGTACTAACTAGGAAAGTCCATTATGTGTGCAGGGCGTGGGGCTGGCAGGCAGCAGGGCTGGCCTCGCACCCCACTCCCCTGGCAGCCCCTGTGCTCTCAGACCTTGTTTCCCCGGAGAGTTTAGGTGACACAGTGCACCTCTTTATTTGCCAAAATTTAAGGGGGTTTGTCGGCACAGCAAGCTATCCCTAGCTGTGCACTGGGCTCTTTTTATTTTTTTATGGATAATGTGTGAGAAAAATTTCGAGTTGATGTTGCATGACCACACAGAGGAAAGACATCTCCATCAAATATTTGATAAGCTGACTACCGTGAGGCAATGCATGCATGCAAATCTAACTTTCCACAGCACGGTGTGCCTTGTTTCCAGCACATCCACCACTGTCCCACCAGGCTGACCCTACCAGAGGCCATGTCACAGCCTATTTTCCACATCTGGAAAAATCCAGTGTGATCTGCTCTTGTGCCAGTGCCTTGCACCCCGGACCACGCCGGGCATGTGCATTCAGCCACCGGGAAAGGGCTCTCTGCAGCCCCTGTGCCTCTGCATGGTCTGACCCTGCTGCAGTGGAGTCAGAGGGGAAGGGCCAATGCTCCAGCAGAGCAGCACTACCCAGGGGCAGACTCCTGTTACCAGCAAGCCAACAGCACGGACCCCCAGACACCCAGCAGGAAGGGTATCCCAGTCTGACATTGCCTTTTCCCCCAAAGCCCAAGCAAAGCAGCCCCTCAGGACTGCCCTGCACTCCCCTGTCTCTGAGCTACTCCTGACAAAGTGTGCCAAAATTTGCCAAAACACGCCCTCAGTTGTAGGAGGCATCAATGATTAAAAGCAGACTATGAGATGCACCCAAGGTCGTTAGAAAAAAACCAAAATGCTTTCTCCTGCCCCAATATCAACTCCTGTTTTACACTATCATAGACAAAAATTTGGTTTGAAAACTCGCACCCATATTTTGGAGTTTTAATACAGCTGCACTTGGCTTTACCACACTTTGAAATTTGTTTGTAACATGTAAAAAAAAAAAAAAAAAACTCAAAATGACAAATAACAAGATTATATACCAACCTGTTGATCATTCTGACAGGAAAGCAGAAAAGCAGTCCTGAGTTAAAAAATAGTGTTCTGTATTTGCAGTAATAGTCTAAAACATGAGGTGAGACCTCTACACTTCAAGTTTGAGCCACTTAGTTTTGATAATTTTGATGAGCTGAAATAATATCTCCCTTTTTGCAAGAAAGTATTTCTTCAGACACTCTGAGATTTAGGAAAGTCATTAAATCCTTGTGGATTGAAGGTAGAAAAATAAATTGTATGTATTTTAGACTTTGAATGATCTTCCTATAGCAATTTTCAGGGAAAAAACTAAGAAGAATTCTGCAATTTTAATCTCCTCAGTAGCTTCCCATTACTAAACAAGCAGAACACCACAGTACAAATGTGGATGTTACATGTCATCTTGATCTGCTGCTTTTTTCTTTCATTAAAGCTTTAATGCAGCAATTATGGCTACGTTGCCCTATAAAAAAAGGAAAAGGCAGTTTACTTTAAAAAGTGAAATTGCATAGCCTACTATTTAATTATACACAAATGTAAATGGCCTATTTTTCCATAACTGGTTATTACAGCACTGTTTTACTTTCTGAGTTTTCACAATCTCTAAAACCTACAACGCTTCCTGCTATATAATTGTTTTGCTACATTATTGTTTTCATCTTATTTTTTCTTTTAATGCGAGTGCAGCAGGATAAATCTTGGTTTTAAGCCAGCCAGTACTTCATCTACTTAAGCTTTTATAGATGAAGATTGCTGTAATTATCAGAATACCCGCTTATTTCTGAAGTATTATCTTGGCAACCTGCTGGCATTTACAACCAATTAACAAGCTTTGCCCATTAGTTGCATAAGGGGTATCACAGAGTAAAGCCATTGTGTGCTAATTTTCTATTTTAGATAATCAGTTTGGCCATCCAAAATGGAAAGGGGAAGAAAAGAAAGGTTTGACACCCAGTGGCAGACATGTAAAAATGACTACATGCCTCCCTGAGACAAAGGTATCCAGCAACTGCATGATTGCTTCACTGTCGTCACCACTGGGTTTTAAGTATTTATTCCCTTTGTCTCTTTTGGAAGAGAAAATAGAAAGTACAGCTTCAGCAAAGTAATCATGTCCTCTTTTTATTTTTTAAACAGACTGGCTTCTCCCTCTGTCCTCGCGGGCTTGTAATTTCACCAAATTGTACAAGTGTTAAACACGATTTAAAAAAGAAAAAAAAAAAAAAAAAAAAGAGAAGAAGAAGAAGAGCAAGCAATAGAGAAGGAAGCCTGTTTGCCAGTGCGAATCCAGCCTTCCTCTCCTAATCGCGAGGCCGAGCTGAGCCCTCATGCCAAAGGCAGCCCCTCGCTCGCGTCGCTGCACCGCACTTGGTTAAAGCCATGTGCAGGCTGGGGGTTTAACCAGGCGCTGCTATGAGCAAATGGGCTCCCGGCCGACATTCAGCCCCTGGCTGCTGAGCTGCTGCCAGCCCCGGCTGCTTCCTCCCTGCCCTGGGGGATTATTTTAAGCGTTAACCTTTGGTCAAGGCACCGTTTGCTTTCCCTGCTCCTGGTGCAGAGCAGGGAAGATGCATTGCCGCGTAGGTGCCCTGGGCAGGACAATGCTCCTGCCTGTGACTATAGTGCTGCATCCTCACAGCACTCCCTGAAGTGCTCATCCCCACCAGACCCACCTCCGGAGCAGCCCCATGAGCACCCCAACCCTGCTTTGCTGCCCCATCCACACAGCCTTTGACTGGGTCCTGTCCTGAGGACAGGCACCCCAAATCTGTCACAGAGGGAAGCGGGCACAGCTTGCAGCACTGCTCTGCCCCTGCCCCTCCAATGAACCCACTGACACCAGTCCCTGCCTCCATCTTCCCACCCCATCCCTGCTGCCCAACCAGCACCAGGCATGAGGCTCAGTCTTCCTTGATCTCCCACTGACTCCAGGCCGTGAGCTTGACCCTTGTATGCATCTCCATCCATTCTACCTGCGGCAACCAGGACCAAAAGGGTCTCCTCCCTGCTGAGGCTTGTCCCACACCACATGGCAAGGGGAGAAATGGGTCTCTGATCCTACCCGAAAAGCATCAAGGTAAATAACAATGATTAAATGATTATGCTGGAGGCAACAGGGCTTACCCATTTAATTGTATATAAAATTAGACGTTAGACCTGGTATAGATGCCTGCATTTTGTAATAAGGAGAGAAACTAATCAGTTTAAAGATGAGCACAGTCCTTAAAGCATGGTTAGATCCCATTTACTCCATTGAACAGAACGGGTGGATGGTTCATGTTGTAAAACGGTTTTATAAAATGTAGTGAACTGTACAATGACGTGTTTTATTTGCCTCCTGTGGTTTAGATTCATATTTTGCTTTAGCATAAGTTAAACAAAATTAAGACTATGATTATGCTAAGAGGATGCAGCCAGTAAAGATAGAAAACGTTGAACTCCTCAAAGTCATAAAGAATTGTCAACTGTGCAATTAGTAAAGGCTGAACATATACACTGAAGTCTATTAAGTCATAAATGAATGAGAAAAATGTAGTGCTTGGCAATTTAATGTGTATATTTGTCTTAATTATTTTAAATTAATTGCTATTGGCTACAATCATTAGAAAATTTAAGATTTAAGTAAGGTACAGTGTAAACCCTCCTATAAAGTGAATCTAGTTATATAGCCAAACTATTTTAAAGATTATTTAGGCTACTGAAAAGACGAAGCAAGAAGGGTCAATGATCGGAGTGCTGGGGACAGCTCAGAGCTCCTTGCAGCCTGTCTCCTCTGATGCTGCCCCAGCCTGAGCACCTTGAAGCCCCTCCACTGCTGTCAGGGACCACAGATCAGCCACCTCCAGCATCAAACATGTCCTGTTTTTGGGCACCTCTGGACAATTTTCTCCCCAGGTTTCCATTTTTCTAATATGAAAAAGAGGAAACTTGTATTTTAGGGGAGTTTCTTTCAAAGTCTCAGGTGAAAAAGCAGTTATTTGCCCAGTTCTAATTACGTCATTTCCAGTCAATAGTAGTGTGCCCCAATAACCTTACCCAAGCTGATGACAGAGGCAACTGGAAAATGAGTGAGCAGAGGAATTCTCCCCAGGGAAATGAAACAGTACACAAATTCCCACTATATGTTCTGCATCTGCAAGGAAGGAGACATGTTCCTCCAGGACTGTAATCTTCATCACTAATATTATTATTAAATATTTACGTACCACCCTAAGTTTGCATGACACTTTACAGAGATAAAAGATGTTCTCTTTGCACTGAAGATCTTAGAGCCTACGTCAGACAGAGAAAGAAAAATTAGTAAAAAGAAGACATGATGAAAATTAAGAAAAGGATTTTATGCTGGTGACCCAAAAGCATTTTTAGATTGTAACAGTGTATGGGACTAGGGATGACAAATGCTTGTGGCTCTGGGGCCCTTTTTGCTTTTAGTTGCCATCCAACCACCTTTCAAACTCATGGTGGTGATTTGGACCTATTTCCCTACAGCTTTGACCCAAAGAAAGAAAGCAATGGCATCCTGTAACCACTAGAACAAAATATTTTTTGATCTGATTTGTCTAAGGAAAAAAAAAGTCAGTCTGCAAGAGTTCAGCAGTTCTGGTCTGCACAAGTGGGAGAAAGGCCTGAGCACTACAGCACTGAGCTGAAAATAGAAGTAAGAGTTTCTTGGTCCTTCAGCTTGAGTTTCCTCCATTTTGATTAATTCCCTCACTGCGTTTTCATTTCTACCAGTGCAACTAGAGAGCCATGATGAATCAGCCTTCCCTGTCAGACATTCTGGGCTGGGGCTGCTCTGGCCTTTAGCTGGGGCTGAAGAGACACAGCAGCAGCAGGAAATCAAAGCAGCAAAGCTGGACAAGTGGACATACTCAGCACGACTCTACCTGCTCAGGGCATGGGGTGGGCACCGACCTGGCAAAGTACAGGGAACACACCTCTGCGGGAATGATGCTAAAAGCCCCTCTCGAGGAGAATAATTCCCTTTCTATAAAGTCTGTAAAATAATTTAATGTATTTTAATGCAGATTTTGCTACCGTGGGTAGCCAAGTCAAGCCTAACATTAAGCTGCAGTAGGATGATGCCCCTCTCCTGCCTCCAGACATCGGGGGAGCCAGCAGCCCCAGCAGGAGCCAAGCCCACCCTGCAGCTCTCTCTCTGCAGTGCTGCACCCAAAACTCCCCGGGATGGGGAGACTGTGGAAGCGACAGCAGCAAGGTCAAGGCCACCAGGCTTGACAACAAGGGGCAGACAAAAAAGGAGAGGTGCTGGAGCCTCCACCAGAGGGGTCCTGCTCAGGTGGCAAAGACCACTTCTGGGTCCTCACTGTCCACCTATTATTTTCATTCACAAATTTGGTGATCAAGAAAAAGACTTTTTCTGCCTTTTAAATTTTTAAAACTAACCTTGGCATAATCAGTGGCAATGAGAGATTTCCCCGGGTTTCCCAGAAGATACACATTTGTTGACGGACCCAAGGCATCATGCAGAGAGAAGCAGCAGCACACATCAAATCCCCTGAGACAACAAGGGGCAGGACGTGCAGGGCAGAGGAGGTGCAGTCTAAGGCATCCAGCAGCACAGATCTGCAGGCACACGTATGCACACATACACACACACACACACACATATATGGACATATACACACGCACATACAAATATAAATGCTCCCAGCAATTCAGTTAGATTAATTTGCTTTGGCTATTCCATTATTTTTCTGGTAGAGTACTTAAAGAATCAGGTTAAGCCTTTGCATTAGATACACAAACAATGCTCCTTTACCTCCACATGGGTGTTGTGAGACTTTAATTAATGTTTGTAAAGTGCTTTCAGATCCCCAGAAGAAAGGCACTATAGAAGTGTGTAGTCTGATTATTTCACAGCATACAAAAGTAGAGGTGAAAAGAAGTAGTCTCCTCCTTATACATAAAACTACTGATCTCAACTCCTGCATTTAAAAAAACCCAAGATGTTAATAAAGAAAAGAATTCTGACCATGAACCTACTTCAGGCTTCCCCTTTGCCTTTTTCATCTGATTTCTGGTTGAGTGAAATAATAAGCTATTGTATTGCTGTAAACTCTTTGTAAGTAGATTTGACTAAGACAACAGAGTTCAGTGCCAGCAGCTACTCTGATCATTCTTTTAAATGGAAATTTACCGTCTGCTGCATCACGTGGAAAAAATATAGAACTATTTTTCACAGCTTGTTCACTGAACAGATTATTGGAGGGAAGAAAAAATAAAAAGGCTTCATTTTCTACAGATCCCAAATCTTAGCGTAGAAAGTCTTGGCAATTTCCTTTTGAGAGGAGACAGATTTCACTTTCACATTGATTTAACAATGAGAAGTGCATCCAAAATGAGGGCCTGATTCTGAGCATTTATATGCTTAGCCATAGCTGACTCCATAGCTTATCTCTGGGAGCAAAACTGCTCACATCAATAAGCCTGTGTAGGATCTGGTCCTAATATAGAACCAGTTCTCGATGTCATAAAATCTTTTTTAACAGCATCTTGTGTTACATCTAATTTATTTCACATGGTCTCATAAAATAAGATAAAAGCTTGTAAGTCTAAAAGTCATATTAAAGGGATGGAAAAGAAAACTCCCTACCATGTATTCATGTTTATTAAGTATTATCTTCATACAACTTACATACTTTTAACTCCAGAATTTCCAAATTGTTTCTAATCCCAATGGCAGTCATCGAGAGCTGACAGTGAATAACGTAAACAGATTACAACACACTTGCTTTTTAGAGAAGAAACTCTTTCCCAAAGCTCTCCCCAGACAGGTCATCCCTTTCAGCTCGAGGCAGCAGCACAGGGCCTTACAAAGGTGCCTTCCCTCACCTGGGTGGGGCACGGACGGACAATGTCCTTGCCCTGCCTGGTCCTGGGAAGTACAGCCGTGTGGTCTAATTTCCAAACCTAGCGCAGGAAGCTCCAGGATGACAGGCACAAGAAGCACCGGCTTGTGCCACGCATGGTTTAATCTGACAGTGGCCTAAAGAGTGCACAAGCAGCTGTTCTTTAATACACGGAAAGGCTCCAGACAGAAAAACATCCCTGGGGCCAAGAAGGCTCCGCCCTTTTCTAACAGAGGTGAGGGAGTGCCTCCCTTCCACCACTTACAGTATGCTTTCTGCTTCAGCCCCAGGAGGGGAAGGAAAGGACTGCAGCCATGGTCCCCAGGACATCAGCTCCACTGGTCAGAGCATGGTGCTAATAACGCCAAGGTTCTGGGCATTTCACTTAGGAAGTTGGCCTTGATGATCCTTGTGGGTGAGTCCCTTCCGACTCAGAACATTCTGTGATTTAGGAAGAGCTTACCTGAAGCCCAGGGCACACAGCCAGGACTTCCCAAAAGACATGCATTGTAGCCTCTGGTATGGTGTAGCTTGACTCTCACAGATTCCCCACAGAAAGGAGGCTCCTTTTTCAGTGTTTGAGGGACAATCTTCCTGGATCCTGGGGGATAGATGGTTTCAGGGATGCAAGTCAGGGGTAAATCCTGGTCTACCTTTTTGGCTCAGAAAGGTGTGTGTGTATCTGGAAGGCTGGGTGCTTCTCCAAGGCTGGCAGTGGGGCAACCAAGTGCCAGATGGGCCACCTTCCTATTCACAGTATGGGTCCTTTACTTGTGCAAGTGTATAAACGATTTTGTTATAAAAGGGCCTTCAGCATCTCAGAGCATGTCAGCAACCTTAAAGTATGAGTATTTGTTTGCCAACAAGAAATAAAGGTAAAAATAAAAAATTCCCAATACTATGGTATATGAGCTAAGGGAATGTTCCATTAAAAAAAAAAACAACCACAAAATAAACACACACAACAAACCACTTGCCCTTTTTTTCAGCTCACATTTCCTTAGTTTATCAAAGATAACTATTACCATAAAAAAATGACAAGGTCTTACCTGATGCTGCTGCTAGGAAAATGGTTTCACTGCAGAAGGCCATCACAGATGTCAGTGTTTTATGAACCAGCAGCAGACCCACTGCCGCTCCCCCAGGAAGCACAAGCCAGAGGCAAACCCAGGGGCAATGTGGTAAACAAACACTGTGCTTCCAACCTAAGCCCTGGAAAAGAAAACTTACTTTTGATGAACTAAAAGAATTCCTGAGGACAACTTGCAGTAAAGATAAACTTTAACCATGATCTGACACCACAGTCAATAAATAACTTTAAGATAATCACACGTACCTCTTTGGTAGGCAGTGGTCTAACCCAGGCGGAGATGCTTTTAGAACATGGCTGTTCTCACCAGCCCTTGATATTTTTCTTGCGATCCAGGCAACATCACATTGAAAAACCTACGCCACAGCTGTCAGGGCTTCTCTCCAGCAGATAATTAAATTCCATTGTGACAAGTGAGCTCAAGTTTAGTGACACCATCCCTGCCAACCAAACAAGAATGAGAGCCATCAGCTGCACAGACGTTGATCGCTTTGCTGAAAGAAGAGGTGCCTGCAGTACTTACCAGCATCCTCCCAGGGTAGGTGCTCAGCCCCCAGGAGATACCTGACAATAACATGAGTACGTCTCAAGGGGTGATTGTGTTGGGATCAACGTGCTTATGCAAGAAGGCCTGTCAAAAGTGGAGCAAGTCAACAAGTTTAAAGGACATTCAAGATCTTTTCCAAACCAGAAAAAGGCAGTATTTAGCTTGGTCGGTTGCATGGTAGGCTTTTGCTAAACGCAAAAGATGAAGCCATCAGTGTTTTTCCTCATGGATTCCCCTCTCAAGTTGCTCTTTTAGGTAAAGAGTTTATTTTTTCCTCATCTTATGTACATCCCGTATTTTTGCAGATATGTCCATTTTCCTTAGAATATAGCTCTTCAACTTAGCTTATCCATCAAAAATCAGACTGCACATTAGCTAGTACCTAGCAACTACCTTTCCATAGCTATATTGCTTCATATGTAAATCTGTTATTTCTCAGCTGATTATTGAACTATCCAATTTTAAGTGCAGCTGGAGGAAAACTGTATTTTTTTCCTCACAAGAGAAGAATACTGCTTCTCTGCTGGCATCCCAAAGAGACTCCCCCAATAAAGGGTGGCCAGGTCCCAGGCTTAAGAACTTCTTGGGCCATATCTGTTCACTTTGCTCGTGGCTCAAGTGTTCCAAGCCAGCATTCCTGCTGCAGTAGCTCCAGAGAGGCTAGTGGGATGTCACAGTTACAGAGGCATACATCTGCCTCGAACGTGCTGTGCCAGCCGGAGAACAGCTCAGATCCCACACAGCCTCCAGGCTCTCCCCTGGTACACAGGAGGAGGTGTATGTGGCCTCCAGGGAGGCACTCCAGGAGCCTACTGCTGAGCCAACAGCCAGAAAATACAGCGCAGTTGTGCAGGAAATTAAACCTGACTCTCCCATAGCCTCAACAAATGGCTCAGCCAGCCTGCTGCAGTCAGTGTCTCGGAAGCCTCTCCATCCCCTCTGAGAACTGAACACTGACACACACTCTGAATCAAACCTGGCTGCCCCAGTCCATGAGACGTCATCACTGGCAGCTGGGCAGGGAGGCCTGAGGCTTGACAGCACCTAAATACTGGGTGGAGAGACTTAAAAACATGGCTAAATCAGTTGGCCCCTTTCTAGATCTCATCCTAGGCTCCCAAAAGCTGAGTTTATTCATCACCCTATGTGCTTTGCTAGCAGCATTGGCTTCTCTGCTTTTCAACACGCCGATTTCTGAATTCTCAGTGCAAAGGAAGCCTTTCATGGTTTGGCATCCTCTTATATGTTTATGCTTCTCAAGATACATTCTCTAGCCAAGTCTTTAAGTTCTTACATTAGTCCCCAAGCCCAGACATCAATCTGTTGCTGATCAGGTCTTTTCAAATCATGCTGCTTTTATCTGGAATGCTGTTTCTGATGTATCCAGGGAAGCTGATGTTTTAAAGAATGTGGTTAAATATTTTTTTTCCTTTTTGTTTAAAATAACACTTGAGCACAGCTATTTCTTTCTCTATAAGACTTCAGCAAGAAATTTGCCTTATAAATGCTATTATGCTGGGGAGGTCCTGATTTGCATCTTTGTCCTTGGATAGCGTGGATGCAGCACAGGCGTCCACAAACAGATTGATTGATTTTTTCCCCCTTTTATAGTCTACAATAAAAAGTTTCTTTAAAGGGGAAGAAAAGAGAAGCACATGCTTAATATTGAAGAATAGCCTGCTTGTGCTTGATACGTTGGAGAAACAGTTCAAGAACACTTCATCCTCCTGCAACTATTTCCTGCACTTCTGCCAAGGTTAGGGAAACCTTGGGTTAGCTGCTGCCTGAATACCGCAGGCTGGTATCAGTCTGAACAAGTTCAACTGACTGCTTAGATTTTCATCTTTATTCTTCCTCCTGTTGTCTTCCCACTTTGGCAAATAGAAATCACCTTCGACTTTGGGGGAGGCCTCAGCTGAAAGCACCCAACAAAGAGAATTCCTCAAGAGATGCTGGCTGGGGGGTCAAGGTCCTTTCATTGAGGCCCCTAACTCAGCTGTGCTGGTGATCAGCCAGCTGTCATGAAAATGAGACTGTAGATCAGCCTGGTCTGGGATCAGGTGGGTCAGAAAACACAACAGCATAGTCTCATAAATGACTGAAAAATCAGACAAAAAAAAAGCAAGAAAAATCCACATCCCTCATACTTAACCTCCCATTTTTTCACACAAGCAAAGAAAACAGAAGTGACAGAAAGAAAAAGAATCAGGCAAGTATGACAAACTTTGCCTCATTTTTCATTTGGCTTTAAATGAAAAACACTGCTGGCCAGAGCAATCCTTGAATGCCGATTGGTTTTACACACAGCTCCTCTGACGTACAAGCCAGAAGAGGAGTAGCACCAGGATAGAGAACAGACCGACCGACGGATCCCAGCTCCAAACAGCTGCGGGACAACCAGCCCAGCACGACTGCAAATGGAGGCTACAGTCCTGCTCCTGCACTCAGAGCCGCCCCTTACAGCCCTTTCACTGTCCTTTTGCACTGCTCTAGGTCTAAGGGCTAGATCATTTTGTGTGTCTTACAGGCAGAGCCACATCGGTAAACCTGACCTGCTCAAAAATAAGTCAAAAATACAGCAAATTTCCCCTCTAATGGTTGTCTTTTTTGTAATAAGAATCATGCTAATCACTGCTTTCTGTCATGGGACCATGGTCTGGGCCTAATTTTAACAGCTTCAGTCATTTAGATATAGGAAACACAGAACACAGGGATAGGGAAGAGCTCAAGCACTTCAGCAGCTACAGGAGAGCAACACCTTCTTCTGTGAGCTCCTTTGGGGAAATTGCTGAAGGCACATTGCCATGGCTACCTATCTTAAGAGACGAGCCTTTTTTTCCAGTTATTTTGTGGCAGAAGAAAGGACCCCAGTGCCAGCTTTCTTTTCCTCCTCTCTTCCGTGAGGGGATGCCAACAGTGGTTCCTGCTCGCCAGCCCCCCTCCTCCCGCGGTGTCTGCATTCACCAACACCTTCAAAATCTGCTGTGGACGTGGGGCTCGCTGCCTCTGCTCTCTGGGAGCTGGCCTGCTGCAGATACCCTGGGCACAAGCTGCCAAAACCCCTGCCACAGTCCTAGAGGGCTGTCAGGGAAAGGGCCCTGCTGGGGGAAAGTTCAGAAGCAGGAAACAACATGAGAAGAACCAGTGAGAATGGGGGAAGAGCAGAGGTTTGTTGGGGAGGAGGTTTCTGGAAGGTCCAGGGTGCATTTCATGACTGTCAGGTCTATTTTATGATAGCCTTTTTTTTTCCTTTCGGAACAACTGTAGTTAGAATACCCTTATTGGCAGTAATGCTGCTACTGGATAATAAAGCCTCACAGGCTGGTCTGGAGCCCATGCAAAGAAATACAAAGATTCCCATTATCTTTGTCTCAGCTTCAAAAGGAATAGCCAACTTACATTATTACACACATCTATAGATTAATTTCTCTCCAGTTAAAATTTTTGCTTCCTAAAAATGTTATGTCTAACCTCACCAGAAAGGAAAGATCGAGATGTAGAGGGTGAGCAGAAAAAGGAAAGGCATTGTATCATAAGCAGCTTGCAATGTTACAAACATGAGAATAATCTTTTTCTGAAAAAGAAAAAAAGCATTGCTAACTTTTTCACATTTTAGCAAACTTTTCAATTAGGATTTCTTCCTGGCTATTTAAATATGCTTAAAGTAATGATTTGCTGTAATTTGTCTTTCTCCTTTGGAAACATACCGTGCTATTGTCAGCTTTAAAAAAGAAGCAATTTTCTGACTTTTGAGATTGAGTAGGTCATGGAAAAATTACTACTGTGGGAGCCTATAATTAAATCGAAAATGCAGCTGCACCTATAAAAAAATAAAATTAAGTTTATTCTATTAATACTTGAGTCTAGAATTGTATTTGACTCTTCAGACACAGGTCAGCTCAAACTGTACCTTAACTGCAGCACATCAGTAGCTGCACAGCCACTTGCAAAAGCAGACATGATATAGCACATACAAACGTATTGGCAAGTATTTGCTGGTATCTGAATTAGATTCAGTGTAGCACGATTGTCATTTTCACACGTAGTGCCTTTCTTTCCCGTTTTCCTAGAAATGGCACTACATCTTTGGGTGTTGGTTTTGTGCTTGATTTTTTTAAGAAACTCAATTAAAATAAATCCAGGTAAAATCACTAATGTTCATTGTAAATTTAACTAGAAGAATTACAGAAGGGAGCTTTTGGAAGAAAATTATGTAGTACATCTGAATTGAATAAAGATCTTTTCCCAGAATTTGACTAGTAATGAAATGAAGACAAGATTCTAGACAATACCATGATACAAAATCAGGCTTTGTGTATTTATAAATAAAATTTATCATCGATCCTGACTGAATGTTTACACGGTACCAGATACAGGCTTTGAATTAAATTCTGAGTGAAAATATTGAAAAAAAATTTGTGATCCACAAGATACTTTCAAACACCTAAAATATACAAAATTAACAAAAGCCTCACCAAGAAAATAAGATACAGACATGTTGTCTAACAACTCACGATACTTGTCTGATGATAAAAAATACTTTCACAGAAATCTTAAAAGAAATATATAAAATCAGGAGAAGAACAAATCAGTCTAAAATAATGATATTGATTTTTTTAAGTAATACTAATAAAAATAGTTTTTTAAAAATAATTGCATTTAGGATTATCACCTTTCATGATTTTCTAGGGTAATAATAGGTGAGATTCTACAACTCCTCCAAATTGCATGATTTTATATATTACACAATAACTGTAAAACTGTATTTCCTTAGAACCTCCTCTAATTTACCAAGTTTAAGGGTTATTTTTTTTCCTTTCAACAGATAGAAAGGAAATTATTCTTCTTCTTTTAATCAATCACTCCCACATGTCCAGCTTTCTGTGCTATTATAAAGAACATACCTAAACCCATTCAGTTTATTTAAATGTCTATACCCTATTTATTACATGTAACAGGCTGAAATCCTTTCTTCATGTGCAAACTCCATTATTTTAATACACTTAGGTATCACATCTAATACAGCTATCCACAACTACTGTGAGACTGAAAACAGCATATCAGAAATGGTAAAAAAAAGAAAAATATTTATGAGGAAATCTTACACACAACACAGGAAAGATCTCTTTTTCCTGTTTCAGAAATGACTTGTGAGCGATAGAGAGAGCCCACAAAACCTATATCATCGCGTACAAGCCTTGATTAAGCCCAGAAGTGATCCTAAGAACCAGCAGTTTAATTATTTGGTTTCACATCTACAGATCGCTTTCTCCTGGCTGCCTGTTTGGTCAGCAGCAAGATTTTTTTTTTTTCACTTTGTGCCGTGGAGCTGGATTTCTATTTTCCAGCTGCATATATTCCGTGGAGGAAAAGAAAACTGATCCATGAAGTTCCTATTTGCATAAAGTGCAGAAACATCTGTCACAAGATTCCTGTTGGTGGATTGAAGCATCAGGAGATACTGCCACTGATCATCTGCCTTAATACTATTGAATTCTGTTTCTGTCAGTAGGAGCTCTGAGCGAGGGTGTTTAAGGAGGCAGAGAAAAGAGAGTTTGCTCAGAGAAGACATATTCTTACTATTACTTGAAATGAGTGATCAGTTACGTGACGCCGCCTCACACCAACACTCAGGAATGAGCTCTGCCCCAGGATCAGTAAATGCCCTGTTCCATCTGATACCAGATTTTTGCAGATACAGATCTTATAAAGGTATGCGATGATTTAATCAGCATCCTGCAGTTGCCTACAATGCACAGCAGCTTTTTTTTGTTAAACCTCATGCAATGAATGATCCGAGTAGCAGGGCTAACATTAGAAACTGCTCGATCTGCAGTGCTGGTTTGAGTTTTGATTTTGGTTTAGGGAATCAAATAAAAAATCTTGAGGAAGAATTATCTGTGGCTCAGATCAGGAAAAATTTCATTCTGTTTCTGTGTGTGTATATAATGCATGACTACAATCATAAATATCAGGTGGAGCAGCCAATTCATTCATACAGAATACATAAATAGAACAGAATCTCAATGAAATACAATAGCAACAATTTAAAAAACCAGAATGACTGTTAGGTCAAGTGTTATTTCTAAAAACAATAAAAGCACTTTCGTTAACATACAAATTTCAATTTTTTGCATTACATTCTGCTCTTTTTTATTACAGATTATTTTTAAAATTCACTAGCTCTGTCGATAAAATTGTACAGACAGATTTCAGGCTGGCCTCCTCTCTCACATCACTGAGAGTCAGAAATCAGTCTCATCTACAATATGCAGTGCAAACAAAGTGCTGCTCTCAGCTCCTCTGCTTTATGGAGTTTAACAGCCAATCTCAGAGGAAAATAGAGTTTCTTCACATTTCCTGTCTACTTATGTCAGAAGTAGCATTAAGGTGGTCAATACAACACTATTGCCTGTTTTCTGAGAAAAGCTCTGAGATAGTTGGCTTCCTAAGCTAGGTCAGCAGAGATTAATATCACATTAGTAAAATCTCATTCATCATTGCCATTGCAAAACAAAAAGGCTTTAAATACTTCTTCTTCATAGCTGATCTCTGTAACATGTATGTGTGCTGCTTTCCCCCCCCCTCGCTCCTTTACACATTCATAGATACCTCGACTCAGCTGTAAATGTCCGAGTGCAGGAAATACCTACTCAGGAGCACAGCACAATAGGGTCACAGGAAACTGTGAAACAAACAACTGTAAAAATAATAATAAAACTCAAACAACTGCATCAGAAGGGATCTTTGCTCCCATACACATATTTGTATAAAAAGTTTCTCTGGCAGTGGTTCACCAGCAGGCAGTAATCAGCTAAGATATTTCTTTGTAATTTTTTTGTTTCATAAATAATACAGGAGTTTACTAACAGGAAGTTTGTGGGAAGCAACAGTAAACAGTCTAGCAATCCATCTGTTATTGCGGAATGCAAGAAAGCTGAATCAGATTCTGTGCAAGTGGACTATTTTTGCTGTTTGGGCTAGTGAAGATGTGTGGGAAATGGGCATTTAGAGTCATTGTTAACATGAACTCTTGCAGACCTCCTTTCTCCCTCGCCTTGAGGAAAGGAATGGCTGGGTGCAATTTCAGCAAGAAGCCCAAGGACTTCCGTGGCTACAGAGCAGCTTGTAATAAACCTGAGCAAAACAGACAAGGCATTTGTATCAGACGTGAAATATTCAAGTGACAGTTACAAAGGGACTTTTGCTTCCTCGAAATTAATCTCAGAAAGAATGATTTCTAAATTAAAACACTCACAAACTCCTGTTAGCGCCTTCCTCAGCATCAAGATATTTATCAGGAAGAAGTTGAAGGGTTGGAGGGAACTGGAGTAGGAAGAAAGGAAACAAGGAAAAATAAGGTAACGATGGAGGTTGTACTGACAGACTTTCTGTGCCAGCACAAGTAGAGAGTCAAGCAAGGGTGAAAAAAAAGCTAGTATCTTTCCTGAAGACAGACTGTTCTGCTGGCATTGGTCCACCCTTGATATATTGCTTATGAATAGAAGGCTAGAAAGAGAGCGGGGGCAGGCGTGTAAATTAGTCACTACTACTACAAAAGCAAGCTTTCCTTGCCAGCGGCAACGCGGTGTCTCACCTCAAAGATTAATTTGTAGCACTGAAGTGTGTGTCCAAGACAAAACTTGTGCTGCTAAATAAATAAGTCAGAAGCCTAAGTATAGGATTATAGCCTGTGCTTACTAGGAATTACTTAATTTTAACAAGCTAGCAAATTCTGCTTATTCACAACGTGTCTAAGTATTACACATTGCATTTGGTTTAGAAGAGACAGTAAATACGCAGAAAACCTCTGTCCAAAACAAAACCTGATAAAAAGACGTACGGAGTTGTCAAAAAACAAAAATGTCAAATAGTGGGGCATGGTATCACCTGATGGTTGTGCTCTGAACAACGCCGGGGCAGCGGCGCACGGGTGCCCTGCGGGGAGGGCAGTTCCAGAGGGATGCTCTGAAGTATTTACCATGGCAAAGCGAAGCGTTTGGCCGCTGGCCGGCCCCTCACGGTGCTGCCACACGCCGGGAGGAGTGCGGCGGCGATGGGCTCGCGGGGGCGGGGGTCGCCGGTCCCGAACGGGGGGAGCCGCGGCCGCTCGACCCTTCCCGCCGGGAGCCGTTCCCGCCGCCTGGCAGGGCCGCCACCTGCCGGGGGCTGCGCTCCGCTCCTCTCGCTCCGCGGGCCGGGCCGCGGCCGCGGTCTGTGGGAGCCCGGGCGGTGCGGGGAGCGCGGGGCGGTGCGG